>JAOEHT020238992.1:0-10797 GCA_025448195.2 Parazoanthus atlanticus | reverse complement strand
GCTTCTAATTTCTAATGGGCCAAGAAACACAAGAGCTCTTGAGCAGTTTCAAGAAATGTAAGGCTCGACGCGGCCATCCTCGACTCATCTACTCAGACAACGGCCTGACACTTAAAGCTGCCGCCGCCTGGATTGAAAAGTTACTGGACAAACGACTACAAGAAAAATTAGCCAACAAAAAAATTGCTTGGCGTTTTAACCTTCCCAAAGCACCGTGGTGGGGAGGTCATTACGAGCGCCTCATCGGAATTCTCAAGAACACTTTACGCAAAATCGTGGGTAAGGGAACTCTTACTTTCGACCAGCTAGAAGAAGTAGTTATTGACACATAGATGGTGATGAACAATCTCTCACGCGCATTCACCTACATGATAACCGATGTTGAGTTACCTGTCCTAACTCCGGAAACCTTTCTACATGGGGAACATCACCTGCCAGCTGACATTCAACCACATCATTTACATCCAAGTAACCGAGGCTATACTCAAAAAAGAAATCAAATATGTACGGAAGGCCAAAGAAGCACTTTGGAAACCGTGAATCAATGAACACCTTGCAGCATTGACAGAATTCCACAAAGCCCACACGGCTGCACAATTGACTGCACCACGGACCGGATGTATTTGCAGAAGGAGACCTAGTTATCATCGAGGGCACTACTGCCAACCGAAACCAGTTGAATTAAAGAAAAGTAGTGGCTCTTCTCTGCGGAAAGGATGACATTATCTGAGCAGCTCGGCTTCAAGTAAAGAACGGGGAGCTGTAGTTTTCCGTTCAAGGTTTGTATCCACTAGAATTGAAAGTTGACGTTCTCACGATATCAAGCAAAGGATTCATTTAAAACCTACCGCAACAAGCTCTCGCCCTTCACGCAAAGCCAAGACCGTTGTATGACGTTGTAATAAAAAACATTGCAGAAATCGCCACATAATAATCATAGTAATAGTAATAATAATAATAATAATAATAATAATAATAATAATAATGGCGTTACTCAGACGCCATTTCCACAGAGTGGCTCTTCATCCATCTGCCGGTCTGAGGGACCAACGGCTTAACTTCCCTGTCCAAGGACGGTGTGGCGAAAGAAAGTCACCTAAATATTCAACCCCATGGCCAGGCCGGGAATTGGACCCAGTTCGATATCTTTATACCGGCTGAGCTAACGTCGCACGCCGTCCAAGAACTAACACTTCTACATTATTACTAACAGCCAGCAGTATAATACTGGATGTGTGACACCTGTAATCAAAATTTATCTGACAGCAGTAAATGCTTAAGAAATTGTTTACCCACAGAGAGATTATGACGCGCGTTACTTAATAATTAAAGTTACGAAATATTCTTAGAATTGTGAATTGTTTAAGTAGGCGCGAGGGAAATAATAGATTGTCTTACTGTTCGACTCAGTAGAGAACACTGTGTACTATATGAATATAGTTAAACGTTCATAACAGCCATGATAAGACAAAAACAATTCATCACAGAGAGGTGTTCATTCGTTTTGGCCTTTAATTGAAACCGAAGTCACTTGCATAAAGCATGATCATGTGAAACCTTAATAAGCGACAATATTCCTCTTACCAAATTAATGTTCTTAGCCATAGGCATAAAGCATCATCACTGGCTTTTAAAGCAGGTATATATAGTTCTGCAATTATTGAGTTTAACTATGTCCTTACTCCAGGGTTATTTAATCTCCAAATTACGTCCTTACGTAATCTTAGCTGGCACCGACTCCCCTTTTAAGCCGGGAATGGCATGAATAAGATGAATTAATAATCGTTCACTTGCGCCACAATAGACGCGCGAGTGAGGCTGCTGCTTGCTCTTCCTCTCAGCTCACTCGCGCGTCAAATATGGCGTCCAAATATTCATGTAATTATAATTATGAGACCGCAAGCAAATGTCCTAACGTCTGCTTAATAATAAGTTAATTGCATGCTCTTTTCTGAGCCGTCGTCTGGAAATTTTACCACCTGCTTATATTTTTCGGGATAACTTTTCTTCCATAGTGACGGAAGGATTGATTACATAGAAATGTAAATATATGTCTTGCAAAAAACTTCCTGTGTTTTTCAAAATTTTACATTCAAATAGAAAGTTCGAACAGTTGGACTTCATACCGCGCTGTGACGATGAATGGATCTCACACGGCACATTAGAAAACGGCGAACTAAAGACAGTTTTTAATTTTAGCGAGGTTTTTTTATAAAATTATAATGTAGTATTTTTAAACTTTTGTAGAGCTTTCAAATTTGCCCAATAAAGTATTTATTTATTCTTTGAGGTCGTTTATCCATTTTCTTCTATACGACTATTGGGCAAAACGAAGTCGTTCTTACTTTAGTGAAACCATATTTTGCCAATTGTGGATATTTGCCAAGAAAAGTTGAATTATAATCTTTACGAAAATAGGTGACATTTTAGATACAAACATTTGTTAGAAAAACATTTCCACTTTTATGTACTACTTTACTACTACTGCTACTTCGGACTACATCAAATTATTGAACTCGCGGATGAATGTAACTACATTAGAAATTGCAGCCTGAAGTTACAGTCTTGCTGTTGGTCGCTTCGTTGCCAAGCCAACTTTTAGACAATTCAAACAAAGCAATGTGCAAATAATATAAAACAGAGCAGAATTCAACTTTCTTTCTTAATTTCTTCTTTTTCACTTAGCCGTTGTCGATTCGTCACGAAAAACCTTAACACATTCATCTAACAAATGGCCGAGAAAGTCGAAAAGAAAGCACAGTGATAGAATTAACATCTTGCAGATCATCTGCTCAAAAATGGAAAAATAAACGAATACACAAGTTGTTTTGATAAGTTATGGCCGTAGTAATGGCAATTCGTTCCTTATCAAATACACATTAGTCTTCTGTGATATATTGGCAGCTGAAATCAATTTGCCAACATACCACCGATTTGCGTAAGGTTGTTCGGCAAATTCCCTGTAAAAATTCTGTAAGGGTTGCGAATACAAAATATTACTGGCAGAGTTGTCTGAACCATTAAATAGCAATTTTTCGAGCAAGTTAAACAGAAAATAGTTGAAACTTACCATTTCTAATTTGATCTAAACTGTCTATCAGCTGCTATTCCCCGCTGTTACATTTTTGCCATTTTGCTACTTTAAATTTCACGATCAACTTCGTTTTAAGACTGGATACTGATATCTATCTAGATTAGGAAGTCTCACTCCGCGGACAAGTTATTCGAGCCTAAAAATAACATCAAGACGGAATTTCCATAAATATTTTGCTATTCTCACTCTAGAATTATCATGCAGTAGCAAATGTTAAGTTTTCATGTGCTTACCAAATTCAACTTGTACAAGTGTTGCTTACTTCAACATTCACTTTTGGTCAAACGAGTATATGGAGAATACGGGCGCTGGCGTCGGTTTCATTGATGTTTGACATTCTGTTTATTATTTTTAAAATAGGGCGACGAGATAGCTCTAAACAAACTGGTTCAAAGTTTTAAAACAAATATTTCATAGCTCTCCCGAGGGGGTTAGCGTCACCAAGTCTGTCGTCTTGTTGTTGTTGTTATAGTGAGATAAGAATCTGACAAAAATGTACCTAAATAGAAAATCGAACTGAGCAAACTATCAATATAACGGAATAATTTAATTAAACATGGAAATAAATAAATGAACAAACAAAAAATATTTTTAAAAAATTGAGTGAATGAAAAATTATAATTAAGGAAAAGTATAGATAAATATATAAATAAATAAATGATTAAATAAATACATACATAACTAAATAGAGAAGTAGAGCATGCAGACAAGTAGATATTTATAGATAAATGGGTAAAAGGATATGGTGGCCATAAAGTTAAAATATTTTAAAATATTATATCTTAAAGATAGTCAAGGATAAGACAATCATAAACGGTAGTACTCACGATATCACTAAATTAACTATAGACAGACGTCACAAAACTACAAGGAAGTAGGTCTGAATACTTTCGTTTGTGGATTTCGCGGTCATTCTGGAAAGGAATACTGATCAGTACCCGAGAAATCCTTCACGCTGGGTCACCTGTCCAGACATCACGTTTGCTTTGTTATTCCGTCTCAGCAAGCTGCCAACCTTAAAGATATATATTTAAAATCAATTTCTAAAAAGGAGGAAATCTTGTCAAACTCTTAACTTGAAAACGTTTTCTGAAACTTGCTGACATCGCAACCCACGTGGAACATTCGCGTTTTCCAACGAGATTAAAGAGCTAGATTTTCAGCAGAATTAACGGAGTGGTTTTCATTGTGCAGAACACCTGGAGTAACTCTCTATTTGTTCGTGGTTGTACTTCTAATTTTTTTTCCTGTTTGCACAAGGAACATGTTTTTCATTAGTGTCCTGGCACGATATTGTAATAGGATTTGATAATTGAAGAAAAAGAACGATGTTTGCTGATGCGATATATTTTGGCATTAGATCATAAGCCTAAACATTTTCTTTTTGGGTGAACAACTGAACCAAATACACTCTTTTTGCATATTAGAATCTTGTTTATAAGCTTAATAAGAAATGTTGAGGCTGAGATTTGCCCAATATTTAAGAAAACGTATGGGCTGAATTAAGAACTTCCCCAGGCTCAGCCAAATTTTACATGTTTTGAAAAAAGAGAGTTTAGTAAGAAAGATCATATCAAGAATGGTTATGAGGCTAAGTTTTACCATAAAATTCCAAAGTCAAACCAAGAAATTTGCGTTTAAAGTTTGGGGATTTTGTACATCATACTTATGAGATTTTGACTTGGTGGCGAGATCTTACCCCCAAGCGAAAAATCTCTCACATTTGCTTTGCATTTTGGCAAACTTTAGATGTAGGTTTCGCGGTGTTATCATAGTTTGGCTAAACGTGTAAAACTTGACAGAATAGTTAATCTTTTACGCATTATTTCATGGGTAGTCTTTGCTTGGCCGTCCGACAAGTTCTTCATTTTATGCTAACGAGAAAACACGTAAACAAAGCTTGGCCGATTGCACCGGAAAAAGCTAGAAGGAACCAGGTCCTTTAAAAATATCATTATCACGGATTTATTGTAATTATTTAAAATATGCTTTATTTTTCTCCTCCTGTTATACGCTGATCATCGGTTTCTCTATAAGAGATAGTTGTTTTCTTATATTTTTTTAGTAGGTTTAATGCTAATCTTGCGGGATTTATATATATCAACTGATTCGGCCGTCCTACTTAATTAGTGGCAGAGTATTCCAACTTTAGTCCTGTAGGTGGGAGATCTGGACTGGTATAATATACGTTGCGCGCAGGGTTATACTTGGAGATAAAATCGTTTAGATACTTTGGTGCAAGACCATTAACTACCTTATAGGTTAACAACAGAATCTAAAAGGGCTGATTTGCTTTTTCATATTGGCGACCAGCACAGGCTGCACAGCTGCGCTTAACTCGAGTCACATGCTGATTTTGTTTAAGCAGAATAAGACCAAGTAACTGGAAGCGCTCAAGAAATAAAAGCAACGTACACGCTATACCACACGCGCGCTACACCGCAAAATCAAAATAAACATGTAATAGATTAATGGATTGTAATTGTAAATGGCACTTTATCAGTTGGAATATATTGTCATTGCTCTATCTAATTTGTATGTTTTTCAGTGACAGAAGCTGAGTTGGTAAAATCTAGAAGATATCAGCGAACACGAACTGTTGGTTTTTCTATCGAAGAGAAACTTTGAATGCAAGTTACTAGTGTGTGAATCAATCGTTACTTCAATAAACTCTTCCCACTTATACAACCCATACTGGAGATATTAAAGCGTCGGAGTGTTCTCTTTGAAACCGATATTTTAATTACTAGAGCCTGATTTTCAAAATCATTATACCAAGAGACTCAATTTTTTAATTTTTCCGTGCACTTGCGAATTGCACTCAACTGATAAACATACTTGGTTGTCAGTAACAGAATCGTGTTGTTTCTAACTGATTAAGATCTCTTGGTGGCCCTTGTAAGGGGTACCTAAAAGCTGCTAATGCCTGGGGTATTTGTGAGGATTAGACTTGCCGGATTAAACTTACAGGCACTGTCACTTTTCATAAACACGCCCACTTGCAGTGTTAAGTTACTTGGTTGATAAAATCTATCACAGTGTCTGTTGAACTGCGGCTCAATCCATTTACTGCCTACACTGTGTATGGTTGAAAGCTACATGTGCTGTTCGATAAGACCTTCTTGTTAGCTATATTGCTTCCAGTGTACTTGTGACGTGTTCGTTGCCTTCGGTACCGAGATGTGGAAGGCTTTGTTTGTCTTCGTAACGACAGTTGCGGCAGCTCATGCTATCTGTTCCTGTAGAAAAACAAGGCCAAAAGATCACTTTTGTGGAGCAGACTATGGTATGTACCCATATTTTCATGCATATGTGTCGTAGATCTTCGAGATAGAAAACAAAAAGTCGTGTTTGTATTCATTTGCCCAGTTTCAATACACTCACTTTTTCTTAATAGGAAAGTATATTTTGAGCTGGGGATAAACATTTTTGACCTTTTTTTTGAGAATTTCAGCCTCACATGTTCTAAAGGTGTTGCTAAATGTTTTGTTTTATGTAACTATAGTGAGTCAGAATGTGTCTGTATATTATTGTACAGCTTTTTATGAAAGGTTGACTTTTGGAAAGCGCTAAGGGACTGCGGGAGCTCCTCTTTTAATTTCCCCAATTTTGCATTTTGTTGGAGTCACAAGCAACTTTGTCTTTGATATTCGGAATGTCTTGTCCGTATAGCAATAATGACTTCTCGGTGGCGCGCAATTTGGTCTAAGCCGTTATATTTGCGTATTGCAGCACTGCGTGCTTTTCAAACTAGTCAACCTTTTCCGAACTAGCTGTTCCCAACATTTAACTGATCTCCTAATCCATATACATTGCTGTCAATAAAACAGGACTTAAACTGGCTCTGTTTGCAAGACTATTGTGTTTATCAAAGTGTAAAACTAGGCTGTTCTACTCAATATCTTTCACCCATTTCCAAATTTTAAGTGTTAAGATAACCAAATATTTTCTTTATTTTTCACACTGTGTCACTGCACCATTGTACTTTCTAATTTAAATCAGTCAGTCTAAAAAATGTCACGAGGGAGCACTGTTGGTTTCTTTTGGGCTTCCTCACCACGTAAATTATGTATGTAAATTATATATTATGCTTCTGTAAACAATGTATGTGGTAAAACAAATAAACTGAACTGAACTGATATAATAATGTTTCCATCCATTTTGAAGTTTCCTGCACACAATCTCAGCCTGAGGTCTGCTGCTGCCATGATTTTAAACTTGAGCCGTTAATCAGGACCAACGTTCCTTTTAAGAAGCTTTTATATAAACAAGTAGAGTACTTGAAATGTGTGTCACGTTCATAATTGACCACAAAAATAAAGCAAAAACTAAAACGCTGTTATTGTCCAGAGCTTGGAAAATTGTTTGAAAACTGTGTTACAACATTAGTGCACATAAAATAGAGTCCCACAAAATCTAACACAACAAGAAATATCGACTTGTCTATTGTCGCGCTTGACTGTTTTTGTCTGAATGCCCAAGTGACATTGCTCAAAGCAGCTGCTGTTTTAGAACTTGTAGAACATGTAGAAAGGTGCATGTTTAATATGGGCGAAGGGCCATTACTGGATTTAATAGACATACAAAGCACCAGTCGTCTGCCTTGGAGGCAATTATTAGACACTCTAGTTGTGATCAGTTTCAGAAACAACCAAGATACTGACTTTGATGGAATAAAACTGCGTATGATAAGACTATTTATACTCGGACCAATTAACATCTCTTTAATAGAACGGTCTCCATGTAATTGAGTAGATAAGCAACAAAGAAGCCATGTATGGTCACTTTTTATAATCTTCTTCTTTTTGGTATTTTTGGCCTTAAAGAGGCCTCAGGTAAAACATGTTCACATGGTGTAGATCAACCAAGTCCGGAATGCGTTGGTGACAGTGTGGCTACTACAAAAAAAAAATCGAGGAAGTTTCTTAAACTGAAGAAATCTTTGTTCAAACACACAAAGGAAGAAATAAAGTAATGCAGAAAAACTTTTACTTTGTTTTGAAAACCTGGTCCTGGGTCTTATTAAGTGGAACCAGAGCGAAAAGGTTTTCGAAAAGAACTTCAAGGCTTATGTTTTGAAAAATGCCGACGGGATGCTAATAATGTTTTTGATTTGTTTCAATAATTACATCCAATCAAGGAATTTATCAATAAGTCATTTGGATGTCACGTTTCTCAAAGATAAGACGTTTAAATTCAAGTGTCAGCCTCTTGAACATTTAAGACTACTCTGTCAATTGCGGTGTATCCAGAAATAATGACAATTATTTCACATGTTAATTGGTCCTAACTAAAGGGCTGCGATATTCGAAAGTATAGAAAAAAAGACTGCAGCAGAATTATGAATTGTCCATAAAGCGAATTTGGTCTTTGAATAACTAGGGTTGTTGCAAAACTTCATTTCTCCATGAAAACTGGCTTGCGGTTTATCTCTTTCCTTGATTACGTGAGATATCAAAAAATATTCACCCTTACGACCTTATAATATCCTTTTAGTACCCTTGATTGCCGCCGATAATCCACATCGGCATCCGCCCTGACCATGTGTTCGTAATTATTAATCTCGGGCAAAACTGAACGGTATGTTGTTTCTCTTTGGAACACTATCGAATTGGCGAGACACCAAAAACTAACACAGTTATTTTTCAGTGCAACGGCTGTAAAGACGGAAGACTTTATCTTAAGAATGCTTGTTTTTGGGCCGAGTATGATCGTTTTTAACTCTTGGGGATTTCAGCCTCAAATGTTTTTGAAAGTGATTTTGCTTTTCTTTTTTATTTCGTGAGTAATAGTTAAATTACTCCAAAAAGGACGGGTAGCTTTCTCTAATCATTAACAGGAGGTAGCAATACAAAATTCAATATAAAACTGAACGTCGTCAATAATTACGAAGGTGCAAGGTAGAATCTTTAATTACTGCTTGTGAATCGGAAATCCGAATGTGTCTGTACATGTTTAACATGCATACGGGTAAAGATCCGTAAGAAAGTGTGAAAATGCACACCTCCGAGTCTCGCGGTGATACAGTAATGACTATATAAGGGTTCATTCCATTAGTTGAAAAGGACATGACAAAAAGTGTTGCTAACTTGGTTTCGACCTGAGATATGTTTTAAGCTTGTGATTTGGCTGTTTTTCAGTTTCTTTTAAAAAGCCGGTTCTTATAAAAAAAAGAGTGTAAATTGGTTTATGAAAATCTGTGCCGGAGGTTTAATTAACACTACATGTACAGACAACAAAACTGAGCCAGAAGTTAGAAATTGAGTGGATTTGATCGCACAAGAGCCGAAACAGAACCAGACGTACATTATTTCCATGAAGCAAGGTCGGCCAGCTTTATAGTGATTCAAGCAGTTCAAAGGGTGGTAAATAAAGGGTAATTTGCAATCGGTCAACATTAATTTTTCCGCCCTGATGTTTCTAATCAATGCGCCATTTCAGCATTATCTGTGTGACTGAAAACCGCAAACAATGCATGGACACACATCAAAAAACGAAAACGATAGATATGAGGAAAAGGATCGAATTAAAAGAGAAAACCGCTGTTTGTTTGGGCCAAAAAGTACACCTTTTCCAGGTCAAGGTCGCAAGCGTTACAGTTTTGTTCACCTTGACCTGTCGCTTGATGATTCCGTATGCGTGGCGCCGCATTTTAGTCTACGATGACATGGATTAAAGTGTTTCTCTCACCCTTGAAACTGTGATCAAGAATGCAGACTTAAACGGATTCGTTTTGTAATGGTATTCGTATAGCTTCAAAACGTTTCTATAGGAATTCGAATGTTCTCCAATGAACATACCACTGAGGCGAATAATAATAACAAAACAATAATAAGGTACTTTTTTATCCTGGTAAAAAACCGATCAGCTGATTAATAAAAACCGCTGGTGTCAATCGGTGATCAGCAATACAAAATATAGATATAATACAATATTCGATAAAATTAAGTTTAACTATTTAAAAAAGGTACAGTGTTAAAAAGTGTGTTAAAATTATTCAAATGTTAAAAACTATTCACAAGAAGACCTACCGACTAAAAAAATTATACAAATTAAAAATTTACAAAGTTGGTGGCGCTACAGTGCAGAGATGTTCCTTTTTGTCGAGATCAAGAAAAAAAAATGAAAAACGCTATTTTTAACACTGTGCAAAGTCTTTATTTCTCTCAGTTCCTTTGGAAGGCTGTTGCCGTCTTTCTCTGCAGCAACTTTAAAAGCTTTTTCTCCCATTACTGTTTTGGTTCTGGGAATATTTAGGGTGTTGTTGTTGTCTTTTAGTGTTCTGTTGTGCATACACAAGCGCTTTGTGAAATATCCTTGCAACTGTGGTGGGCAGTGTGTGCTGTTGTTCACGATCCTGTGCAGATCATGATGACAATGACAACATTGATATCATCATAATGATAAAGATGATGATAATGATACTATACTATTTACTATACCATACCAAACTATACTATACTATACCATACCATACCATACCATACCATACCATACCATACCATGCCATACCATACCATACCATACCATACTATGCTATACTATACTCTACTATATTATACCATACCATACCATACCATACCATACTATACTATACCATACTATACTATACCATACCATACCATACTATACTATACTATACTATACTATACTGTACTGTACTGTACTGTACTGTACTGTACTGTACTGTACTATACTATACT
>JAOEHT020238887.1:0-10799 GCA_025448195.2 Parazoanthus atlanticus | reverse complement strand
CAATCAAAAAATTCACTCATTCAATGACTACATTAGTGTTATCAGCTAAATTGCCGCGCAAATACCCCAATCTCGAAAATGCGAAATTAATACATTGTTTCATGTCGAATTGAAACAAGTCCTTGAAGCTATAATTATAATCAAAACTATATTTTTATATGTACACGAACGGTTCTATTCTTGTAAATTCTGCAACTTCATTGTTCTTTGAAAGTGGTCAGTCAACGGTATCTTCCTAAGGACTTACGAAGGTTTGCGAAAATTTTTCAGAAATCGTCAAAAGCTTTGTGATTTTTTTTTGACAATTTCCGAAGATTTTCGGAACTCATTTCCGAAGATTTTCCGAATAAGAAAAAACAACTGGAAAACTCAAAAAGATCGTCAAAAGATTTCTGAAAACTCAATAAATCAAAAAAATTGCCAAAAGCTTTCTAAAAACTCTATAAATATTTTAAATAGATTTTGTAATTTTTTTTTCAAAACTTAAAAAGATCGTCAAAAGCTTTCTGAAAACTCTTTTGACTGCTTTCGAAGGTGTCCAAACATTTTCGAAGATTTTCCGAAATATAAATAGGTTTACCTCGGGGTTGGTCCATACCATGAAAAACTGTCTCCTTGGTATTGAAAACTGATGTCATCGACCTACGGCCTTGGTCGTCATGTTGTTATTGCCTAGAGAGGATCGCATGATCCCGATGTTATGCATTTGGAACAATTTAATAAACTTTCTGGATGAAGCAAAAAGTTACAACTGACTCTAGTTCAGAACATTGTATTTCATTTTGAATAAACATATTTTGTCTTTGTGAGCAATGAAAGCTTTGGCCTTTGCCAAGGACGGTACAATCTCGCAGCATCAGTGGACACTGTCAGGGAATCATTACTACAGTGACTGCTTATCTGTGTCAGTGATTTTAATAGTGGGAAAAACGAGCAATCAACTGTCTGCAGAACTTTTGCATATTTATTATTAGCAATTTAGTGTTTTAACTTGTAGTGATAAGCTAAACGAAATTGAACGGAACAAAGAAAAGCAAGATCAAGAATGCTTTGTTTCGCAATGCGATGTCAGTATTCAGAACTAGTTCGCATCTCATGATATTTATAAATATTAATCTCGAAAACCGGGGAGATATGTGTACATAACATGTTTAACCTCCCTAGGTAGATTCCTACGTGTTCTCACGGTATTATGTATTCAATACGCGTCGTTGCCTGTCACAATGATTAATGGGGTGCGTACAGGAGCATCGGAAGAAATCCAATAACAATTAACCTGTGTATATTAGGTCTATCGTCTAGGCGTGATCGACTTTGTAAAAACTTTGAATAGGAGCCGTAAAATGGCATTGTAAAGGTTTTTATTCACAACCGATCGGCGTGGTTTTGCTGGATTTGCCTGTAGCTAGATAGCATAGTGATGACATTCGAAGACCCAAACTACTGCGCATGCGTGAACAAAATAACTTAGACACGTCACCGCGACGCCCATTTGCCGCTGCATAAATCAACTGAAAGTAAAACGGTTCGAAAAATCCCTTCTCTTCAGTTATAAAAGTTTATGAAAACGGCATAGATCAAAATTCAGTGGCCTTTTTCAACTACGTATTTCATATAGGAGATATATTTTCAATGTGTTTAGTCGTTAATTTTCGTTATTGCTTGCCGAAAGGCAAAGGCATGCTTGCACTCACTAAAGCTTACATACAGTTTGCGCTTTTAAATAAACTGCATATTTTCTTTAGAACTTCTTGCAAAACATGGGAATAATACCGGAACGTGAAAGATTGAATTTATTATAAATTGTTAAATTTACTTGATGTTGTACACGTGTGCAAATGTGTACAGGGATGAACAATACATTCTGCCAAACTCAAATACAAGTCGTAAACTGCTTTCTTAAAACTGAAAAAAAATGTACATTGCAGTTTTAGTGATACTTTCAAACAAGCACTTTTTCATAAGTTTCTAAAAAGTCGACTGGCATTGTTTCTAAATATTTCACTACCTTATCCATCAAGCACATGCACCAAGTGGCAATAACGTTGCACACCAGCTGAAATGTGGCCTTATTCATGTTTGTGAAGCCAAAGCGATGTATATTCCATTGTTTATTGTTTAAATTGTTTTCTGCTATCCAGCAGATAGAACATGATAAATATCGCCGTGGCACAATTAACATGCATCGTCCCTTTTCTTGCGTGTTCACTCTTCTTTTATCGCTAAAACAAAACTGTTTACAACTCTTACACTCAGTAAATAATGTTGCTTTTAAAATAATTACAATTATTTGCTTGCTTGCTGCTTGCTAATTTGTTTACTTGCTTACCTGTTCAGTTCAGTCTTGCTTGCTTGCTTACTTGCTTACTTACTTACTTACTTACTTTCTTATTTACTTAGTTACTTACTTACTTACTTATAAACAACTCTAGATTATAATCGGATTTCTACTACTACCGACAAGTCACTGAAAATAACTTTTACAATTTCAACATATATCGCACCGTTGAGTTTATTTTCGAGACAGACGCTTTAAAAGTTGCACCGATCAAGTTACGCATCACAGTGCAACTAGGAATATGTCAAGTCATGGGGGTTTGCGTCCATGCATTATGAAGTTGCACAGTCCATCAAAAGACAACCGCTGCGTCTCGCGCGAATTGACTTATTTAAAATATAATATAATAGATCGTCATCAAAATTCTAAAATCTAAACTACAAGATCTATAGAACTGTTCTTTTAGTATTATTTAGATATCGGTATCCAAAGTACTATGTGAAAATTTTATACAGATGTGATGTCTTGTTTTTTAGTTAGAGTATTTTGAATTTTTTGACAGTCTGACTCAGCATTTTTTGAAGTATCTTAAAAATCCATATATTATGGCAAATTCAAAATTCTGCGAGCTGATGAACTTTCAAAATTAATAACTGAAGTGTTTGTAAGTCAATCTACTCCTTTTGTTACGAACAAACACCTTTGTTTGAAAAGCATATTTTTGGCCGCCATCTTGGTGTACCACTTTGCTAATTTCAGTAAATATTTTTTAAATGTTATTTGGCCGATATCTCGGTTACAAAATACCCTGCTGTTCAAGCATTTCGGTCAGTTATATATCTTCACCTGCTCTGTAAAAAACATTCAAAATATTGTGCTAATATCAGTTTCTTCTTAGACACTTTTTTTAGTGAAAACGATCTATAGGCAAACTTCAATTGATTTTTGGAGGGAAATAATTGCAAATCAATAACCAAACACAGATGTTACCCAAATCTTACTTTCTTATCTAACGTGCTAAAACTTCAGCCAAGTACAGATGCTGCAAAAGAGAACTTAAGACCGCTATTTTTAGTTTCTACAATAGCGCTGTGGGTCCTATCAGGTCACAGACTCGAATGCGATAAACTGATTAACATAGGAATCTTCCTCTAGCGCCTCCAGGCTAAGTATACATTTTCATTTAACATTTTGTGGCTTGCACCTTGATCTCAGCTCTGTAATGTTTCACTCATGCCTGCAACAACTGGCCTGAATTACCACCAATGTTTGCAAAGCTGCTTGTTCCGAAAGTATTTTTTGTTGATAACGGACTGTTAATGTAAGTTTATTAAGAAATTTGAAACACAAGGAGAAATTTACGGGACACGAAGAAATGAACTGCAAACTTCAAAACATTTCAATTCCAATTAAACAAAGAAACATACAATGCTCTGATGCAAAGCTGGACAACGACACACGATTTTCAAACACAAATGATAAGGATCTCTATTAATAAACAGTTTAATCTAATGGGCGGAGAAGAAATCTTGCCAACACACGTGAAAAATTAAAAAACATTCTATCTTTGCCGCTGAATTCTTCTCATTTGCCAATCAAAAATTATCTGAATTTATGGGTTGAAAGAGGATCACCAAGAGCCTGACTGAGGTGATTCAGCGAGTTCTCTTCAGCTATATTGGGGACATATTGGAGCTTTGCGACAACTAATGACAGTTTGGTTATATTTTGCAGTACATGCATTTTTTTAAACATAGTTTGCTAAGGGTTTCAGCAAACTCGACTCAATTATAGTACAAAAGAGTATTCGTTATGACACTAAACAACAGCCGATTGTGTTCATTTACCAACAAAAGCGGCTGTACTGCACTAGTGTAATTCAAACACAATTAAATTATCCATACAAGGACAAAGTGTTCTATTTTTTGGTTATGTGGTTTGTGAACGTCTTTGGCTTGTTTATTAAAATGTTTAAAGCTATTTGTATTGAACTGATAAGGGAGTATCCCCTTTTTATCTTGTAGTTTCCATCAATATCATAGCATTCACGTAATTCCAGTCCCCTCACGTCAATTGTAAACTCTATGTTTTATTGGATTTGTAAGTGCATCTAATTCATTTTATATGCGATTCGATAATGTGCAAATAGACATTCTATTTTTCTTCTTCTTCTTCTTCTTCTTCTTCTTCTTCTTCTTCTTCTTCTTCTTCTATCAATAGTCGAAAGTCACAACACACTTGGAAAAGACGATTCACATGTTATGTAGTTCGCTTGGTGTATTCTACATGGAATTTGTTAACTAGCTACATAAATAAGAATTATGGTTTTTAGAACGGTCTAGGAGGCTTTAAAACAAACCCTGATGCGAAGGTAGTTAGTAATGGTCACATATTTGATTTACTAATTGGTTTAAGCTATTTAACGTCTAAATATAAAATCTAAAACAAAACAAACGTATCTTTTATTCAGTTAACAGCCCTCCATTTTCTTACACAGATGAATTTATTCTTAAACAAACATAAGAATAGTCCTCGATATGGTTTAGGTTTTTAAACTATTCAGATCAAGTTCCACACTGTAGTTGTTCAAATGTAGTACTCGCAATATTTTTAGTGTTGTACCTAACTTCGAACATACGAGCTCAGAGACAAGATTTCACAGGAAAGGTGGAGTTTCTGAGGAATCCAAATAGAATCAAACAACATGAACATATCACACTTCCCACGATAAGAAGAAAACGTTCTCTTTCCATGCTTTTCCTTTTCCGTCCATGACTTCCACGTTTGGACTGTCACAGGAAATGAGAGCGCAAAATCAGTTAGAAGCTGGAAGTGAGCTCCGAAACGGTGCAATGTTTCCGTTGTGTAACTTAATAACTTCTCAGTGAATAAGTGAAAGCAATCGAGACTTGTTAAATACTGGAACATTTTTAAATTTTGAGATCTGTTAAATTTGTGTCTCTCAATTTTAGCAAATGGTTATGAAATATATAGTTACACTTGCAAAATGACCGAGGACGATTTTTACGTGCGTGAAATATGCAAGCTATCTTTATGTCGTTGCGAAATCCTTCCGTCCGATTTTGTCTCAAAAACTAATATTTGAAATATTATCTGAATGCATCTGGTGCTCTTCCTGAACAAAGTATTGGGATAAGCTAAAGTAAGCCTTCATACTTTTTTTTCTTTTGGGATTATATAATTCCATGATTCTCCTGTTATTTGTCGCGATAGTTTATAACTTTCAATTTCGCATATTCCTCTTGCCGTGTGTACTCTCAGGTTCTTCAACTATGGTTTGTAACTTTGTTCTATTTTTATATCACGGATCTAAAAACCGCATGTTTTGAACAGCTATACTGGAGAAGTTACGTACAATATTTCACGATTGTTCCCGGAACAGAAATGACCTTAAATCCGGAATCTAAATTAATAAACTGATGAATTGTATTCTGTGTGTAGTAGGTTCATAAATGCTTCTTTGTAAAGTGGCAGATACCTACAAATGATTGCCAGAAACAGCTTTTTGATGCGGTGAAGTCAAAAGGGTTAAACGGCAGTTTTTCCCGGGACGGTTTATTCTTAAAACGCTGTCAACGACTTCATTGAATGTTTTGACGACGATTTCATCACACGCAACGTTACAACAGACTGCAAACTGCTGCTAACTGGATTCACGAAAAGCGTAATGAAAATAAAAGATGTTTCAAATAAAAGAAAAATGTTCTAGCGTTTGAGGCAACTGATGGAATACACTTTTCGGCGGGATAACGATTTATGATTTTGCTTGCCGAATGAAAAAAAATGACAACGTTTGATGTTCTTTATTTGATGAAAAGCTGAAAATTTCCGTGAAACTTTTTAATATTTTGTCTTAACGGAATAAGAGCGACAAGTGTTAAATGGGACTGTCGTTGACAGAATAGCCAACGTGGGTGGCACACGTGATATGATGTGAACGATTAGATACTTCCTTTCCCGATAAGTGTATAATATAAAGAGAGACTTGACTTAAACACATCACTTGCGCTTTTCAACCGGCAGAAGTAAGAACAGCAAACGCAGCTACATCCTTGGTGGAGACGTAAGCCCTTTTAGTTTTCTTTACTGGCAAAAGAAAGAGTGTCTCTTCGTTTCTTTACAGGAAAATTATATTTGTACAGTTTTTAAAATGTCCGAGGAATTTAGACCACGTGCAAGTTGCATGAGGAGAAGCGAGCACGTGAAGCCACAAGAATCCTACATTGCCATGATTTCCAGCGCTATTCTCAGCACGCCGGAGAAACGAATGACGTTATCCGAGATCAATGAACACCTTATGAAGAACTACGAGTGTTTTCGAGGCGAATATCAAGGCTGGAAGAACTCTGTTCGGCACAATCTCTCATTTAACAAGTGCTTTGTGAAGATCCTCCGCGACCCGGGCCGTAGTTGGGGCAAAAATAACTACTGGGGAGTTGTTGTGAGTTTGCTACAGGATTACTTGAGGGAGGATGGGAAATTCAGGAGACGGCGCAAACGACAAGTGACAAACACTTCGAAAAAACAAAGTCGACCTGCTGAATATGGTTCTGTTTGTGTACCAGGGCGTAACAACTCGGCCAGCTATCAAGGCCATTTCACAGGTTACCCGCATGTTCTGTCCGCTCAGGAGAGGGGCGTGGTTGAAGAATATCGTCCTCTAAATCGGCGCATGAGCGCCTTCTCCATCGACAGCATTCTACGGAACACACAGCAGACAAACAGACAACCGCCGGGCTGTTTGCCGGGTGGATGGATCGAGTTGACGAGTTCTAGTAAGTATTTTACCTTAACCATACAGTCTCTTGTTGGTTGACAATAGATTGTGATGGCTGTTGAACATACGGATAACTATATTTGCGGTCAAACGTACTTACACATGTACCCGAGTGAACAAGTTGTTTGTTGGCAAGATTGAGATAGTTGTTGAACATATAAATAAATGTCTAACAAGTAGAAACCTATATTTTATGCAACATGAATTTTCTTCAAAGTGCTTTGAAAGCAAAATAGTTAATCAACAGCCATTTAAAAATAGAGTAATCTAAATTTTCATGTCGGAATGTCGGGCTATGTTTTCTCACACCTTACATCCACAATTGGTTTCAAAGAAGAACTTTCCAATTAAAATTCCAGAAATGTCCCGTTTACAGATTTCAACAGTTGTCACAACTGTTGAAATTTTAGTAAAATTTTTTAATAGTTTCGTTAATCAGCTTGCATCTTTGCCTAATTTTAGAACTTTTGTATGTTTTTCAATGACTGACTTTTGATGATGGAATTAAAAAATTACAGTGAAAACAAAAGAAATACTTAAACATTCACAATGAAGTTGAAAAAACACGCCATCAATTTGTTTGTCGAAGTATACCGATTTTCAGTATCTTTGATAAAGCGGACGGGAGAACAATAACTAATAGGTTAGGTCGTGGAAAACATATCAGAATTCTCTCCAACTGTAAGCTGTCATGATTCCTGTTACTCTCCTTGATGCAAAACGAAAGTAAACTATTATACCTCAAACATGTGACACAATTTCATATGACCATTATTCAGAAACAGGATAGTTAAAGATATGCTGTGTGTTTGAGTTGACAGTTCAGGTCAGTTGGTCATTTTCCTAATAGTCAAGGACATACTCTTTTGTCAAAGGTTAATAGTCAATGTTTTTTATCTTTTTCGCAGGAGGTTCGGGTCGTGAGGTCGCACACAATAATACTTGCCACTACTGGTCGCATCACCCGCTAGCTTTCTACTGAACGGTTATTCAAAATGAAGATGAAGACTTATTTATTTCGAAAATGAGGAACACTTTTTTGGCCTGGTTAAGCAGACAAGTATAACAGACATGGGGTACGATGTGCTGCGCATATGATGCCGGCATGAACAATTTAAACATTTATATACTAATATAGGCCTTTTGTCTAAATTGTGATCGAATTTTGTGAGGTTTTATTTTATTTTATTAACATACTATGAATTGTTGGTACTCGCTTGTTTTGTCTTTAAAAGACACACTGAGGTCAAAATGTGAACGTTTTTTAAAAACTGTTTAGTGCTTTTTTAGTCATTGACATGATTAATGTATTCAAAATCGTCGATTTTTCTTCTCGATGCTCGAAGCTAATAGTTTCTTAGTGCTGTTCTTCTTGGTCAGTACTGATCGACAAACTTTCAATTACATGGCAGTAGCAAACGTAAACTATATTGCATGATGCATGCGATTGCAAGCAGTTCTCGTGTCGAAAACTAGATTATTTATCGAAAAAACGCCTTCGTGTCTCAAATTCCGCTTGGTGCTATAAGATGCGATATCTGTACGCTGCCAGCCACTGACAGATGCTAAAAATGAAAAATGCCATTACAAATACGTGACGAGCTAAAATTCGCAACACGAACAGAATCTGAAAGTTGTCTTATTCTGTTTTTGAAAACGTTTTCCTTTTTTGTTACACTGCCCTCAATGAGAAAAACTGGAACGAAGACGTCTGACGAATTTCCAGACAAGAAGTGCAAGCGTGTAGTTTACTGTATAGTTGTTCAGAAACATCTTCTCAATAATTATCAAGACATTTAAATATGTTATTCTTTGGAAAGGTTAATTTTATCGTTTTTCATGAGCTATGCACAAGAGCTGTTGTTTTATTTATTTTATCAAGGGTGACACTAGCTTTGTATTTGTAGCTTTGGTGGTGATAAAATGATAAGCAGCGCCGTGAGAATTTCTCGCTACTAGCAAAATATATTGATATATAGTTGCATTTGCAATAACATGACAAACACGACCTGAAACTTGTAAAAAACATCTAAACAGCGACCTCCAGTAAACTTTTAATTAAATACTTCCGACAAGTGTTATGATGTTTAAAATCGCATTCGTTTTCCATGTGCAAAGTGGAAACATATGCTTACAAAAACGCGAGCGCATAAAGTCATGTATTTTAGATCGGCTCTAGAGAGAGAGACATATCCATGCAGGCAGATACTGGTAACATAAGTAGACGGAGCCCCGAGAACGAGTCGACGAAGTTGTCTTCTCAATTAAAAATAGAATATAGACTTTTTGACTGGAAGAAAAGTTAGAAATTGGAATTCAGTAAGACTTGGCTTAATAAAGAGTTAACACATAAAAGAGCAGTACTGTTTGTTGTTGTCTCCTTCTTGGTCATAATATTTCATTGTTTAGCCAGCCGATGAAAACCATAACTTGACAAGAATAGAGTTGTTCCACCAGTTTACTTTTTCGGCCTTTTCAGTAGATCTGAAACTTTAAGATGTTGGCAGTTTAAGGTTTAGAGGTTTAGTCTTCCGCTCCAGATGATCAATCTATGATTTATTGCCTCAAGAATGAACGAACTATTGACCTTTCACTCTGTTTGCACAAGATCGACGAGAAAAAGACGGATGGCTTTTTAACAACCACTTGCGTATAACAAATTAATATCATATTTGTAATTCTGCGCTTTACTTGACGAATTCAAAATAGTAAAAAAGAGGTCAAATTCCCCATTTTCTTAACACATAGTAGACGGATTAGATTTCTATTGAAACTGTCTCTTTTAAAGTACACATTAAGAGATCACTTAACTAGTTTTCTCCGTCCATTTGCAAAGAAGTCGATCTGCTGAAACTCTAAAAGTAAGTTGATAAGCAAATCTTCAACGTTACCTCTCCACCGCCGTAGCCAGTAGGAGTTACCTTGAATTAATTTTTTCTGACTATTGACTTAGTTTTAGGAAAATATCTGAAAAGTTTTCTTTTCGTTTTGGGTAAAAACAAAGTGACTTTGGTCTTCCGACACTCGCATTTCGTGCCTCGTTTATGGTCTCGCTACGGCACTGCTCTCTGATAAATTTCACATCTGCTTTTTCTCACGGTAGAATCACGGCTGTCTGTAGAAATGATTAATTTTGGGGACGACGGAAGAGGAATTCCTGTTTAGGTATATGTAAGGTAATTTTGCTTTTATATCTCTCAAATGAAGTTTATTCAGGAAATTAGAAATTCACTTCTGTTGTCAAACAGTATTTGTTTAGACGAGTTCTCTTTCAGTATATATATATATTCTTGAAAACTATACGTGGCAATTGAACTAAATGGAGTGCAATATATAATGGTAATTGAACTGAGTGGAATGCCGTATATAATGGTGATTGAACAGATTGGAGTGCAATATATAATGTTATTGATCTGACTGGAATGCAGTATATACCTTACTACACTAATGTATTTTTGCGATTTCGAGATTTTTAGAAAATCGTGAAGTACGATGTCGCGACCATTCAATTGGTTAGTTAAAATTAACCCATTAGAGACTCGGTTTCTACATAGTCAACAAAATTGTGAAATTAAAATGTCGCAAAATATGACCATCCCAAAATAGTGAAACTAAAGTGTTGCGAAAATAAAGTGTAATAAGGTAGTTTTCATGATGGCGTCATATACTACAACTACCAGAATGCTTTGCTCACTTTCTTTTGTAAGATAATTAGTACCAATT
>JAOEHT020238886.1:0-18985 GCA_025448195.2 Parazoanthus atlanticus | reverse complement strand
GGGGGGGGGGGGGGGGGGCCCGTTGCAGCCCCCCACCCCACCCCCCTCCTGAGAGAGAGAGGGTTAATACACAAAAACAAAACAAAAATTCAATACTAAAATGCTTATTGAAAAGGTAGGTATTCAGAAGGAATGTTTTTCATAATATAGGAGAGAAAACCGTGAAATAGCGATCATACCTTTGTACACGTTCTTGTTTCGCTTGCCGGTCCTTGATCTTTGCAGTCTTTTCCAGCCCCGTACGGTGCTGGATTGGTGCAGGTACGCGAGCGACTTTGCACACCTTTACCGCACGTGACGGTGCATTTTGACCACTTGCTCCATTCTGTGTACTTACCGTCTGTGAAGGAGAAATAACACAAAATTATTGAAGTTAATTGTTTCTGCCTTATATGAAATCAAAAGAAGCAAGGCTTCATTTTTTGCGACATACTGTCTGGTATAGGGGCAAATTTAGCAATCCACACAACAAAAGGTACTTTGAAATATGGATAAAGCTTTTTGTTTTAAAAAAATAGATAATTTGATTTAATTTGCTCTCAAGTAAAACTTTTAATTTAGTGCGCATTTGGCAGTTAATAATTATGTTCATAGCCTGCGAAGCTGGCGGTTTTTAAAGGGGGCGAAATTTCAGAAACAAGCGACTGCGCCGGGACGATCGAGTTGCTTGTTTCTGACATTTCGCCCCCTTCAAAAACCGCCAGCTTCGCAGGTTATGTTCACGCCAGGCGTTTTAGTTTGACATTTATTTTGCTTCAAAGGTATGAAAGCAAGGAGAGGAACTATATTTTCCAAACGGAAAATAAATGATTTTATGGGGAAAGTGACTCGATAAGTTGTTCCAAGATCCCCACCGGGAAATTTTCTTAGATACAGACAACACGTACGGAGCCAAGTATTTAGCTCAACGGAAATCCAGCAAGACACCTCTTTTTCCTTGTCAGATGAATAGTGAAGACTCCGCTAGTTTCGACCCTCCTCCTTCCCTTACACCTCCATATTCTGGTGTTTGGTGTTTCTCCCTCATCTTTGCTGGGAACATCTTTCATTGCTGATAAGAGTTTTCATGAATTACAACTTGGATTGAAATACAGCGGCACTTCCTCTTCGAGTAAGCGGCCAAATACGCCATATGTGGGTCAGTGTGATTGTTCTCAGCAAACAGAGCTCAGAGAGCGAAATGTTCCTTGCTATTTCAAAGTATTCTATAGGAACATAGCCCCATATACGTATATTATCAAAGTCTGTAGGCAAACTATCTCGTACACGTTGACTGGAAAGTTGTAAACAAAACACATTTTTCGCTCGGCAGTTATCTTTTGTTTTACTGAAACAAAATCTTACCGTTGAAAAAGGTCATGATAAATCTTGTTAAGTATTTGTTTTTGCAGTTGTAGCTGCTTCATTCATGGCAAGAATTTTAGCATCTAGAACAGTTGAGAAAGGAGATGCCATTTTGCCTTGAATCACGCATGAATGATCGGAGATGATTAGCACTGGATATTCCGAGTTTGATTAGCCAATTAGAGCGCACGAAAAGTGCTATTCACTAGTTTGATAAATCTACTTTAATATATTATGATTATGGTGAAGTTCTATGAACGCAAGAAATAGCGCTATAAAAATAAGGTATCATCATTAATATCATTATTATTACTATTATTGTAATTATTATTATTATTATTACTATTATTATTATTATTATTATTATTATTATTATTATTATTATTATAGTGCTCACCTATCTTGATATGGTAGACGTAGTTCTCATTCTGTTGACCCATGCACTCTTCTGGAGCGGATTTGTCACAAGAGGTCACTAGTGGATTAGTAAGCTTCTGGAAGCACCTGTCAGCCGGCCCATATATCTTGTGTCTGACTGCCTCATTTGGGCCCACCCAACATTCACCATAGAACTGAAGGCCAAAATATTTGTAGCCTAACTGCTGCGCTTTTATCGCACAACGGCATGCAAGACTGCAGTGTCAAAGCAAAATTGCTAATGAATTAAACATTCGAAAGTTTAGTGTGTAATTCCAAAACTACTGTTTAAAGATAGGGCTAGACATTTCCGATAATTAAAACATGACCATCCTTTTTTGATCAGCCACATTTTTTTGTACATATATATAACGCTATAACTGTCGTCCGAGTATGAAATGTGAAATAAATATGATATGTCATTGCTGGCACAAAGTTTGAAAGGATGCCTGCAGATTTCCAGTGCCAGCGTTGTAGTTGTCAGCGGTTTGTTGTTGTGCACGACACAATATCGCTACCAATTGTAGTGTGGGCGCCGTTGGCTCTTGGTACGAAAATGGTTTTATAATCAAAACAGATTTGCCTGAACCTGAGTTGGGTTTGAAGTTCTTATAGTAATATTGCCTTATTTTCACCAAATATGAAAGGTTGCACAGCAACACAGATGGATAGTGAGGGCGGGAGGGGAGTCAAACTATAGACCAACCTTTGCTGATTTAATGAAAAAAAGACAAAACACAAATCAGAGACAAAAGGTACGAGGTGTTTGCACATTCAAAACAGAGTATGAATACAAAAATTATCTCGATAGTGTTAAAAACCTAAAACATAAAATAGCTCTCACCAGATTCAGAATAAATCATTATTTGGAAATCTGGAAGACAGCGAAAACCATATGTCAGACCTGAAGATCACATTTGTCTGACATGTTTAAAAGAAATAGAAGACGAAGTTCATTTCCTCTTAAGGTGCGAAAGTTACAATGAAAATAGACACAATTTGCTTAACTTTGCTTAACCTTACTTAACCTTAAGACAATATATTTTTTGACAGTAATAAACAAAAGAAGAAAAAAATTATTTTAAAAATTATCAACCCCTCCAAAGAAGCTGCACCCGCGGCTGTAAAAGAAACGGCAAACGCTTATGGCTATTAACGCAATCAGTATTTTAAAATGTTGCTGTACTAACTAGTTTATTACTTAATAGTAGTAATCCAATGTACCATTGCAATACAAGGTGCTATTAAAATTTTGTCTTGCCATGTCATGTCATGTCATGTCATGTCTTGTCTTGTCTTGTCATGCAAGCAGCTATGGGCTAGCTAACTACTTTCTATCAAGTTTCAACTAAGATGTCACTTCACAACATGTCCGCCATCTTGGATTTCTAAGACTCTATTTTTAGCAAAATTTCAGCATATTTTATGAACTTAATAGAATTTATGTATTTACAAGCTCAAATAGCAAAATATTCAAGTATAAAACGGAAAAGAAGAAAGTAGAACAAATTTTGTCAAACGTTCCCATTATATGATTCAAACTTTAATTTGCGCGATATAATTTTGCATAAATTATAAGTGATGACGCCATCCAGATAAAAAGGTGTCTATAGTTGGATTTCAATTACTGCAAGTTTCATCTTAATAGGAGGTTTGCATGATGGCGTCAATTTACTATTCGAGTACCAGAATGTCTTATGAGTTTTCTTTCTAATTCAAATTTGTAAACCCTCATGAGGATAGTAGAACAATTGGCACTTGATTATCTTACAAAAGAAAGTGGGCAAAGCATCCTGGCAGTGGTAGTGTATGACGTCATCATACAAGCCTCCCATTGTTTGAAAGCTTCAAGTTCTAGGTCAGAAAGACCTTCGTGGAGTTTTCTTGTTTGTCTGTCTGACACAGTTTACATTTATTGCTAATGAGAAAACCTGCAAACAGAGATTGGCCTGTATTCTTCCATTGAACTTACCCATGAATGTAAGCAGGCCAATTATGCCAATCAATTAGCTGCCCACTGTAGGTTTTCATTGATGGGTCCCTGTCTGTGATAAGAATCTGCTTCAGTGCTCGCAGTGTGTTCTTCTTCGACCTGTTGTCTTTGAAGCAGCCCACTTTCACCCAGGGTCTGTTACATTTTATGTGCGATTGACCGTGTACTGTAAGAATGGCAGAGGAAAAAAAACATTGTGTATATTACTAATTAATACCACACCTACAAAAACACTGGCTTCTGATTGGTTGCTTGACTGTGGGTTTTTACTTAATACCATGCAATTAATTCTTAATAGCGCATGTACAATTAAAACCAATATTGGCACTGGCGGATGTTCCTGAGCCCTCAACACAAGATGCAACATTGTATTCAATATTGCGCGCAGTGATGAAATTGCAACGTGAGTCAGGCCTCGGAATTTGTTACATGCACAATCTACTTCTACTTCTGCAACATTGCACACAAATTTCCGCTTGTACGGTGTTAGAAAAAATACCATATAATAAAATACTTATTAACCTCGAACGTTTGGTCTATATGGGGAATATCAAACTTTGGCCTTGACGCACTGACCTCGCTATCGCTCGGTCAATTCGGTAAGGCCTCAGTTTCATATTTCCCGTACAGACCTCACTCTCGGTTAATAAGTAGTTAGTTATAATAGTGATAAAAAAAATTACACACGTATTATCTTTTATGTTTTAAGCATTGTTTTTCCTTATTGTTTTAAACACGTATTTTGTCAATGCTTTTTTTGCACTTATTAGTGATCTTGAATTGATTTGATCACAAATGTTTTCATTTAAGCCAGTCTTATTGGTCATAACGTAGTTTGTGGCTGCTTTTACCAACTACTTTGAATCAGTTTTCGTGTAGTAATTTTGCCATATATAAACTGTGAAGGGACGTTTTGATATTGACGCTTAAGGGAAATTATAGCTGAAATCAGAAAATGTAACACTCACTAGTCTGTATCGATTAGTGAATACTGTTTGCAGACCAGTGGCCAAACATGACACACTTTTTAAAAGTTTTCAATAAAACTTAAAACTATTGCCAAATCGAATATTTGAAGCATACCAAGGAAGCAGAGCACTATTTAAACAAAAATTCAGGTGTACTTGTTTTTAAAATACTTGCCAAAATCCGTTTTAAACGTAATAGCAATTCCCCATATTTTATATCTATACCAAGTAAAATCTTTAATCTTTAATCAGTTTTAGTCGTCAAGTAGCTTGGCTAACCCGGGCGACGAGTGTAGTGCAGTGATACTAAACAAATACAAAGGTGTTTAATTTTAAGTGTAAGACAATGATAATAAATATTAATGAAAGCTAATACAAGTAAAATGAAAATTAATAGAAAAAGTGACGGGTTTGAGTGCAAAATTGGGTAATTGAGTCAGCGTTTATGGCAGAATTGGGAAGACTGTTCCATATGGTAACTGTTCGGATAAAGAAGGAATATCTGTGAGGATTAACAGAAGAGTACAGATGGGTGAAAAGAAAACAAAAGTGTTTTAGAAAGAGTAATAGCACTTTGATGAACCTTGCCAACAACCTACCTTCTTCTGATAGCAGCGATAACCAGATGGCTAACGGCAGTAGGAAGCAAGCAACATTCATGTTGAAAATCCCCTATTGAAAGCGAAAAAGAAGGATGAAAATCATGAGAAGAAGAACAAAACACAAAACTGCCAAGAACTGTCACCGTTAACTAATTTCCACCTGTTAAGTTAACATGTCTGAATTTTTCTAACGTAATTAACTACCGTCTATGAAATTACGACTAGTTATCAATTATTCCTCGAAGTGGGTGTAACATTGATGAGTGGGCAATCAGCCCTAAAGCGGCGAAGTGAATATATATCGCTAGGTACCGGCACTGAGGAACAAAGGGAGAGAACCAGCGTTGCTCACGTTTGGAGTTGCGTCTGTCCACGTATAATAAAAACAGGCAACATTAAAGTTTGAATAACTGGTAACTAGATGGGTAGAAAAGACATTAATAGAGTCCGGCTTTTTAATCTTTTGATGTTATGAATATAAAAAGGTAAACTTTGCCTTGGCGCTGTTTGATCGGGTTTGATATATGTATTTTCGCTTTCTATCTTCTAGAAAGAATGGCTTTACTAGCGGAGCCTTAAATGATGCTGAAAAACAACGCCTTTGGTCACCGTCGTGATTTTTATGACTTACTGTGTACTGTTTATGAGTTTTGCCTAGGGGCTAGGGACTGATCGGAGGTCAAATGCCCGGGGTTTGCCGGAGGGGGTGTTCGAGTTTAGATTTGACTCAGACATTAAAAGAAAACACACATTTTTAGTCCCAAATAGGAAAAATTCAAATAATAAGTTGGAAAAAGAAGGTAAATTACTTTGTCAAAGAATTTCTGTTTTTTATTCAAACTTTAATTTTGCCTAAAATTTCCCAAATGCCCCAAATTTGCTGATTCTTCTTAATTATTGCCGAGTTTTGATAAAAAATTTTCGAAAGAGTTTTTTTGAGTGTTTCTAATTTTTTTATTTTTTGACATTAAAAGTCGAAATTTTATTTTAATTTTTTTTAAACTATATATATTTTTAAGATATCACTTCGCACGAAAAACCTACTTTCATGAGGGAAAATCTCTGAGATCGAGGTTGAAATAAAAACAATTTTCTACAGAAGTTGTTCAAAAAAACACGTCAAGTCTGTCGTTTAACAGAAAGTTGCTCGAAAACCAAAAAGTTGCCATAAAATTGTAAAGTTGCTGAGTATCTTGTAGTTAGGCCTATTCACAGAGTGTATTGTGACCTTAATGTAGCAAGTTGCTTTCACAACGTTTCTGGCCAAAATAATTTTTCAGTGTTATAATTATGGTTTAGTTTGATTTCCAAGATAATTATTTTAGGATGTTTTACCTCATCTTTGATTTCTACATATTTTTAGTTATGGCGAACAACGCATCGCGCGTGGTGGTAGTCACTAAAATCACAGTTTTTATCCAGATATGGATAATATAGATAACATAATGAAAGGCCAACAAAAACAGTTCTCCTTCATCATTAAGTTTTGAAATCATTACTAAGCCGGTTCTTAGTAGAAAGCTTCAAAATCATATTTTGAAACGAACTTGTACGTTTTACGAAAATCGTATTTGAATGAAGGGTGAGTAGAAACCCCTCCTGTGGCACATAATACGAAATATCACTGAAAAAAAATCATCTCATGGATTTCAGTTCGTCATAGTGTCCTTATTTCAATATATTTTAGGACTGAGTTTAAGCAGTCAATTGTCTTTGAAGCAAGAGAACCGTTCTGAAATCAAAAATAACTTTAAAAAATCTTAATAAAGTTGACAGCAAAACTGTTCAGGATTTTCACACCATCACTAGCTTCTTTACAGATGTTAAAAATTTTAAAAAATTTTTGAACTGATTTTAAAGTGAAAAAAGAAGTACTTACTAGAACTTGCACACCTTTCTTCAGTCCACAGAGTCCACCCGTTTGTCACTCCCTCTTGCTGGGTCAAACTACACCAACTTGCGGCTGAAATGAGAATATATGGGCTGACATAGAGAAGACAATGCTATTGTCAAAAACTAACGGTAATTGGATTGTCTCGAACTAATAACTACCCTTTAATGAGACACACGTTGCATTGCTGCTGTCGGAAAGTAAAATCTATGGAAACTAACATAAGACTGAATGCTTGCCTAATACCAGGCTTTCTTGTCAATAAGAAATTGTGCATATGATCGTAATGTTGTTAAAAAATTTCTTTTTGGCGGTGTCATATAAATACCATGGATGGAACGTTTTTTTTGTGGTGAATTGTTTATTATTGGTAGATTGTTAGTCTTTTAATTAATTGTAAAATGAATAAAGAAGGGAAGTTGTATTAGAAGATGTTTTATAGTTTAGTGAAAATAGCAAATATAATATAGCCATAAATGGATTCTTTCTTACTTCAAAATCTGTAATGGCAACACTAGAAACTTGCTTTAGGTAAATATCGTGAAACCGAAAACCAAATGTTTGAAAGAATAAAATCCAAAATCTTTTTGCCTTACAAAATAATATACAATTATCACACAATTATTTCTAATTAATGAGAACAAAATAATTAATAACCAGATATGGTCCTTAAGACAAACTAATTGGCTGTTCAAAAGAATCAAGTCGGAGTCTTTACAGCGAGAAACTGTGAGAGAAAATCAAAACCACTTTAATTTTTGTCTGGCGTCTCAAAGAAACACAAACGAAATCTTGAAACAGTTTCGTTAATTTTTAATCACCTTGAATTTATACAGATTTGGTGTTAAAATTATTGCATACAACCAAAACTGAACTATTCTATATTTAGGGAACATAGGTAATCGAGAATCCGTCTGAGATTTTGCTGGTACACTGATGTAGATGATTCAAATTTAACTTGAGTCAAGACCTGGTTGGGAAATTAAACACGTTCATTAAACTCTGATTTGCAAAGGTAGCTATCGTGTTTGAACGCAAAATACACGTTCTGTGCAAATCTTTTTCAAATTCAGACCTCTTGTGAGATGGTGCTCGGAAAATGCTTCACTCTCAAACCTATAGTTACTCTTAAAAGACAAGGGATTTTAGAACAATTTTGGATTGTATGGTGAAAATAACTGAAATATACCCAAACGAAATTTCATCATGATTGTATAAGTATCTGGTGCACAATTTTCGCACAACTAAAACCGAATCATTAATTAAAAACTAGAAACCATCTCAGCAAATGTAATCCCGAGAATGATCTAGATGCATTAATACATTCTTTTTTGTATGAACGTCTAATTTTGAACTGAGGCTGAAGCGTTTTTATTTTTTGGCGATTTGAGCCTCAAAACTTTCTGAAAATGTTCTTAAATTACATGTTGCAATATGATGCATACGTGACCAGGGAATGTGCTTTTTAATATAGCGCATTATTTGCGGTTGGTATTTTGCTACAACAGAGGGCATGTTGAAATAGAGCAGCTCTTTGTTGGCGCATTGTTCGTGAAAATTGACCTTTGAGCGATTTGGTTTTACCAAGGCTGTTAGTCACAGAGGAGAAGAACCACCGATTCAGATACCAGATTTTGCTCATTTAGAAACAGTTGGAATAAAATGCTCTCAACTAAACTTCAGCCTGAGTTATGCTCTTAATATGTTCTTAAGTTCTGCCCATTTTCAGCCTCGACGTTCTTATAAAAAAGGTTCTTATATAAAAAAGATTGTAAAGACATGTCGCAAAGACTGTTTAATTTATAGTCAGACATTAACGGGAAATTACGAACTCAATAAACTTTGGTTTGACTACGTTATCTAAACATTCTACAAACAACTACAGACTATCCTTTGTAAAGTTATTTTCACCTCAGACATTTAGCGGACTAGTGACAAAATGCATATTTTACAGTCTAGGCATATAATCACTGTTTGAAAAAAGATGACTTCTAGATTTGAAAAAATGTGATACTAAATCATATATTGATAGTAAGGTTTATTCCTTTTCGTTCTTATGAACGAATACTATCTGTTGCTTTCAGCGAAAACGTAATCTCTATGCTATAAAACCAGGTTGCTAGCTGGTGTCCTAAATACCATGACAGCAAACGAAACGACTTGTTAAAATGATAGCTCATTATAAAGCAAATCACGTCCATTTTCAAATCATTATTAAAGTAAACTGAACCAGCTTACCTGAACTTAAAACAAAGAAATTCCTGTTTAAAACATCACTATATTTTTGCTTTCCCAAGTTTTACAGTATAATTAGATTATAGGTCAGGAAGAACCCCGCAATTTTCACTGTTAAGTTTTGAAATGCCACGTTGGTTTTTGCAATTTCGAGCACGTATTCTCATTTGCAATTAAGCACTTGTTATTATCTTTTCTGTTGTTTTTGAGAGAGCTTTGTATTCGTTTTTCATAAATGTGATTTCGATAATCACTTAATTTTAAAACGTTGATTACTATTAACATCAGAAAGAACACTGAATGTTTTCTAACTCAAATAAGCATTTTCCTAAATGATTTTTAATAAGGGAAGAGCACTATAAGAACATTGTTTTTCTATATATTATTTTATACATAAGATGAGATGAGATAAGGATAGATAAGGTACGATAAATGCTATATTTTGGAAAACACTTAAACTGCACAGAATGATAAACTTGTAACCCCCGATAAACTCATAATATATTCAAACTACTTCTAATTCTAGCTAATGTCCACAATGTAAAAAATTACAAGGCGTTCTAACAAGTAAAACGAACTTTGAAATCAATTTACACGGAATTCTCAAACTGAATTTGAAAATAGTAAAATACACCAGTTCTTTAGAATAGCAGTGAAAATTTTTCAAAAACCATTTGAAAAAGTCATGCTGCTTTACCACGGTGATTTTGAATAACAACGTTTTTAATAATTTTTTGGTGGGCTTTGTTTTCATACTATAAAAAGTTTTTTCTAAACGCATAATAAATAAATAAAACAAAATTTAATACGACAAAAAAATTAAGAAAATTAGAAACTTATGGTTTGTATAAAGTAATCTTTCTGGGAATGACTTCTCGCAGAATGGCCTCGACGGTATCTCGCTTAAGTTGCATGTTTCAATTGACCTTTTTTTCTGTTTTTCTAAATCTATATTGACTTTGATTTGAATACCATTATTTTTCATTACACGCTCATTACAAAAAGTATGACGCGAGGACTTTTTAAGATTAGTTTTAGATCCTATTAGTCAGTTTTGCCTATTTTAAACTTTAAGACTTTTAAGATTTTCAAACTTTTAGATTAAGATTTAATGTTACCCAACCCCACAAGCTGTAACCTTTTTAATATTGTCGTGTATAAATAAGAGCTTTGTGGTAGGCATCCTTCTGTCTCGTAAGACAATGGTAAGCGCCCTAAAGAAAGTCAGTCTTGATGTACATGTTGAGAGCAGCGTTTCAGGTGGCTCACAAGTCCTATCCTGGCGTGGCAGGAGAGCATAAGAGCTTTGTAATGTATTGTATTATATTGTAGTGTATTCTACTGTATTGTATCGTTTGTCTATGAGTTTTGTTTGCATTCGCTTGTTTGTTCGTTTGCTAGGATTTGCTCTCATTCCGTTAGTGTATGCTTTCTTTATCTGTTGTTGGAGTCCTTGACTGTTAGAATTTACTTTTTCAGTTGTAATTCAGTGACTGTGCTCACTTAGCGGTTGGCTCCGCCTAAAATGCTAAAATTTTCTGTAATTGGTCTGGGATTTAACGGAGCCGAAGCCAATAACTGTAGAATGGCACACATTTTTTAATCCTACTGATGATTAAATGATATTTTTCTGGTTTTTATTTCTTCTTCTTCTTCCTTTTTGTAAGAAACGATTTGCTATCTTCTGTACAATTCAAAATTGAGGTAATATGCAGTGTATTGTATACACAAATCGAGCGTAATTTGTCAACGTGTTCCCATAATTCCTTAATAAGGATACTTAAGGCACAGGTAAAGTGTTTAAGAAATAATAGAGATGTGCATATTAAGGAAGTACTTTTTCAAATAAATGGGCCATTTTTCTGAGACCCGTATTATTGAGGTGCCACTACTGTACAGGTGTCATAGCACGGATAATAATATGTACCAATTTGACGCCAATGTGTGATCAATGAAATAAATTTCACGTGGCACCAGTTGGCCGACAACCAACCGAGTTTTCCACGTGCGAACTAAGTCATTTTAAGAACTGTTTTTTTTTCGTAGCAAAATATTTTTGTTTCTATTTTCATCAAATAAAATCTAACGCTTTTTCAAGATTCCACTGAAAACTAATTTACTTGTCATTCGCTTATATTACGATGCTTTGAAACCGTTACCATTTGGCAGAATACAGAAAATTTTGAGACTGAAATGAAATTATTGTTGTCATGGGAGAACTGAAACTTTTACAAATGCGACGGTCGCCTGCGACTTTGTCTGAAAGCAAATTTCATTCTGAGACGTTGACTGTTTTTCAAGTTACTCCAATGTTGAATAGAAAATACACAGCTCTAGATTTTCTATCTCTGTCTAGTTCCGCGATTAGCGTATTAGGGTATTTTGGCCCCCGGTTTGTTTTAGCTCATCTTACCCGCAATTCTCTGTCACTGAACTGGCTTTCAGATCAAAGTTTCACCAATCAATTTTCTTCAATCTTTCATTAATTTGACCAACGGTTTGGTTTAGCCCATCATACCCACAATTACTCGTTCACTGATTTGGCTTCCAGATCAACATTTCGCCAATTGTTTTTAATCTTTCGATAATTTGATTTGACCAACGGTTTGATTTAGCCAATTATACCTACAATTTCTCGGTCACTGAACTTGGCTTAATCAGATCAGATCTTAATTTCAGATCATATTTCACCAATTTCCTGTAAGCCATGGATAGACTCTTACTAGTCCAATAAATATAATGTAAAACTTGGCTTAATCCTGGGTTTATTTAGTGCTAATCGGCTTTTGAGGAACCAGCCAAAGTATTGAAAAAGATTTGGGAAGTAATTTTAGTTATTCTATCTAGAAATGAAAATGTTTGAAAAGTGATCTTTTAGTAAACTATTCGTCTTTCGTACAAAGTACAATTTAAGCACTAAGAGGTAGCTTTTTAAACAAGTCTCAGATTTACACAAATGCAACACCCGCAATAAAGAGAACTAAAACATGCAAATTATGGGCCAATACGAACTGGGACTTAACATGGCGCATAATCCAAAGGAACATCAAGAAAAAAAGAATTGTTTCAAATAGTTAAATCATTCTTTAAGCATTATTTAATGATTCGATTTTTTATCAATTATATTATAATTTTATTTTTTTTTTCTGTATTGACAAAATTGTAACCTTAATCTATGTTGTTTAGTTTTGAAATTTATTGTTTGTATTAGTTTATACAAAGTCTCACTGAAAATGACGTAGTAGCACGCTCAAAGTCAAAATAATCGATCATTCCTATTCTTATCCAGCCAGTTCCTGTTCTTCTAATTGATTCATCATCCGTCTGATAGCTGGAGCTCTGAGAGGTCTTTTTCGAAGATTTGCATTGTGTTAACCCTCTCAGTCGGGGGAGGAGGGGGTTAAGGTGCACAATGCGCCAACGCCAGCTTCAAAGGTTTTATAGTATCGGGCCCATTTTTAAAAGTTTTCTTGAAATTTATCATTGGTATACAGTTTCCAACGGCTACAAATAATTGCTTTGACGAACGAATTTGTTAACTATATATACTTAAACCGCTGTATGTTAAAGATTCCTATTCAGAAAATTTCCCAGCAAGTTATGTGCCCGGAAGAGGAAGAATGACTTACACAGTAGTGCTAATAGCCGAGCTTTGGGTTGGCAGTGTGCGTGACAAAATATAAGACACATGGTAGCAACTTTGTTCCAACACATGTACAACAATTCGGTCCAAATACAACAACTCTCTCCCAAAACAACAGGTCGGACCCAACACAACAAGTCGATTGCAAAACAAGAAAATATGTCCCAATACAACAAATTGGTCCCAATACAGCAATAATTATCCCATTATAACAATCTTTTCCAATACAATAAGTCGGTCCAAATATAGCAATGGAAGACTAGTTTTGAAAAAAAAAATTCTGCGTTGGCGAGTAAGCTGATGATGGGTTTTGATCAACAGGGATTGATGTGGTATGTTTTTCGCCGTAAGTTTTGGTATGAAGCTGACGTTTCGAGGTTAGCCCTTCGTCAGGGCAGACTGCGAAGGCTAACGCTCGAAAGGTCAGATTTACACCAAAACTTACGGCGAAAAACATACGGCATATCAACCCTTGTTGATCAAAACCTATCACCAAATATAACAAGTCTGTCCCACTGCAGTATTTAGTCTTTCCCAATACAACTAATCTGTCAAAATATAAAACAAATAGATCCCAATACAACGAGTCTATCCAAATATACAGCAAGTCGGTCCAAATACAATGATAGGTTTGATCAATAAGGGTTGATATGGTACGTTTTTCGCCGTAAGGTTTGGTGTAAAGCTGACGTTTCGAGCTTTAACCCTTCGTCAAAAGAGCAGACTGAGAGATTGTGGAAAAATTTGACATCTCAATCCTTGTAAATCATTAACTGCAAATCGAGTGTAAATAAAATATATTGTTGTTGTTAAAAATCAGTGTTTAAATAGCAGGGTATTAATTTATGTCGATCGAAAAGTCAAGTCGTGCCATTGGTTAGAATTTGAAGCATTTAATTGGTCAAGAAATGTTTGAAACGATGTGAATGAAAATGGTCCCAAGTTTGAAAATGAGTCTCTGTTCTTTCCTTCTGTGAGTCTCATTACATCCTAGGTGTAAGTCAATTCCACAGAATGGCCTGGGAGAGTTCTAGTTACTTAGTACAATAAGTCTGTCCCAAGACAACATGACTGTCGTTATTCAGCAAGACTGGTCAAATACAACATGGGACAACATGATAGTCCAAATAAAATAAGACGATCCCAATACAATAAGTCCGTCAGTCTGTTCAAATACATAAGTCTACCGCAATACAGCAAGTCTGTTGCAACACAACCAGTCTGTAGAAATACAACAAGTAGATACTAATACAACAAGCCTGTCATAATACAACAACTTCGTCATAATAAAGCAGTCAGTTCGATTACAAAGTGACGTCTGTCCCAATACAAGTTCTTTTAATATTTTCCAAATCAAGAAAAAATACTGATTGAAGAAATATGTCCATCGTCAGTTTTGAAAAGATGAATCAATAAACCTTTGCTAGATCACTCTAGATCTATCTTTATCCGGATCCGATAAGGCAAATAAGCTCTATTTATAATCTCGAGTTTTAAGGTACACGTGCGAACGACCGAATTTCATTTAAACCATTGAAAATGGAATACATATTAGATTTTAGAAGTTATCAAGACTGAGAAACCAATGTTCTTATTGGAATTTTGAAGTCTTGGACAGATACCGAGATTTTGAGAAAGGTTTACTCAGCGCTGACACAATGACAGTAATTTTGGTACTCAGACTAGCCAGATTTTCGACGGTGAAAACTGCACCTTTTTCGACCTTTTTTAAAAATTTTTATTTATTTATCATTGTTGGATTTACATTGGTTAGTTTTTTACAGTGTTCTTGAATTAAAAATTAAATAAGATTTGATAAGATGCATTTTCTGCCACGAACATCATCTCAAAAAACCCCCCAATATATATTGCAACCAGCTTTATTGTTCTAAATTGCCAAAGTCAACTGTGCTTTTTTTATTTAAGTTTGGAAATGATTTCTTCACTATTACGCTAAAATCAGTTCTAATTATTTTAGATTTGAAAGTCAAACTAGCGTTTGTTTTAGAGTGTTGAACTTTGTCTGAAAATAGACCGCTCTTCCGAACCAAAACACCTACTAAAAGCTCTCGAACTTTCATTTGATTAAGGTTGAGAAAAACCTTATGTTTTCTCGGAAAAACTCTAAAGAACATATAGTTATTTTTTAGGAGAAATCTTTATATTATGTTAAGCTTCGCCACGAACTTATTTTCATTGATTGAAATAGTAAAAGTTTTTAAAGAGAAATCCAGACTAACATCACGAATCATTGTACAAACTTAACATTCTAAGACAATAGCTAAATCTGTACAATAGTTATAAAAACTCAGTAAACATTTTGTATCGTTTACCTTGTACTATCTCTACGAGCTGTAACAAACGTGAAAACAAGTCATCGATTAAAAAGGGTTAGTACAGGTGTATATCTCGCCGAAATACCGACTTATTCAGGCAAGATCCATCTATCTATCAACTGGAGAATTAAAATAATAGGACATTACCCTGTTTATCAAATATATCTCAATTACTGACAAAAAGAAGCTCCCTATCCCGATCCCACTACAACAAATATGTGCCAATACAACAAGTCTGATCAAATACAGCAACTCTGCTGCAATACAACAAGTCTGTCCCAATATATCAAATCTGTACCAATACAACAAGTCTCTCTCAATTCAACAAACTGATATGCCATTACAAGAAATCTGTGCCAATAGAATAATTCTGTTCCAATAGTAAATAGGTCTGTCTCAACAAGTCTATGCCATATTAAAACAACAAGTCTGTTCTATTAGAACAAGCTAGGTCTGTTCAAATTCAACAACTCTGTCCCAAAAATTTGCTAAAATGCCAAAATTGGTCCAAATATGGCAGAGCCATTACGTCCAGCCAAGATTTAATATATGTGTTAAAGTGCAACTAACCCCTTTTTCAATTTTTAACTTGTGAAAATTGTGGTACATTTGAGGGACTTCTGCTAAAAATGTTTTTGAAATTATTTTAAATGTCTGTTTTTTATGGACTGTTCAAACCCCCTTTTATTCTATTCCACTGATACAAAAGATTTCTGATTTAGGGGTTGGTGTCTCTTTAAGCTAGTCGTCATTTATGTGCCCTTTGCGATAAGCTACGTCGACTTGTGACATTTTGGTGCAGATTTCTTAAAATTATCGAAAATTGGTGAATTTGCGCCGATATTACCAAAAAGATACAACTTTTCAAAATTTCGAATTTTTGGGAGGATCGAAAATAAATTGGCCTGAAAGTGATTCTAAGTGGAATAGACGAGGTCGAGCCGGGTTTCCTAAATTTTTCCTACTCAAGCGCAATCGGAAAACTTTGAACACTGCTGAAAAAAAATGTTAAAATTTGCAGAAGTATAAATTTTTAACTTGCAATCGTGTATGGAGGTAAAGTTATTGCAAAAAAAAAAATCATTTTTGAGGACATTTGTATCTTGCACTCCAGAAGTGCAATAATTGCGCAATAATTTGTAACGTGATAGAAATGTCTACACAAAGTTTAGTTTTTACTTTGCAACTCAAAAATTGGTACTTTTGCCAACTTTAACATGCTCTTTCCAACAGTGTTGATAGTTTTTTGATTACATTTGAGTATCAGCATTTAGAAGAACCTGAATTCCGTACGTCTATATCGGTAACGACATGTTCGCCGTTGCCTAACAGCGGTCTGAAAAGAAGCAAAAAATGGGTTTTAACACTTAAAAATTGTTCCTGTTCGGGTTAGGGACTTTTTTTTCGTAGGTTTAGCTCACAGGATTTTTCTGACGTCGAAATCATAATCTACGCGCAAGTCTACTTAAAATATGTTACTTTGAGGCGAATCTATTTCGACAGTTAGAGTACTTTTTACTGACTTGTTATTCCATAAATTTCAAGAAAACCGCTTTTCTAGATGTTTTTTACCTTGTTTATTTACAAATTGTTTTGGACTCTTCGATTTCTAGTATGCTTATTGAATAATTGCACCGCAAACGTAACAAAATATTTTTTCGCAACCAGGAAACACGCGTATTCTAGAATTTAGCTCCACAGCGCAACAGACAAAATATGTCCCATCAGGATATCGGGAGACGCCTGCATGGGTTAAGTATTTACAGCCTTTCCCCCTTATCGCATTTCCTCTAATAATAATAATAATAATAATAATAATTGCTCATAGCGCTTTACAATGTTACTTAGTTTATAAAATCTAGAAAACTTATATGCATACAGATATAAGACGGTTATTTAGTTTAGTTAACTATATTAAAGTGATAAAGTTTGACTACAATAATGATAGTAACAATGATGATACAAGTTTTAAAACACAAGATATTACAAATGGATCCTAAGAAAAACTAAATAAGGTACTCAGTCAGTAATTATTTTATAATACTATAATAACTACTTCCTGTGAAAGGAAAACAAAAATTAGGACCCCAGTCTCTAATGTGCTCCCAGTCTGAGGCGTCAATAATGAAATAAGCCCCCACCTCTAAGAGCGGTATTCTCTTTTGTTTAATAAAAGCCGTATATATTTCAATGCAGAAATACGAGTGCTAGAGCCAACTTGCGGTTGTTTACAATATAAACATTAATATTCTCGTGTTTCGTTTATCAAGTCATAAACTGCCTAGTTTGAAAAAACTATATACATTAAATATATTTAAAGTTGCCGGACGTTGTGATCTTTTTTTCCCTTGGCAGGCCTTTAGAAACCATTTTATCTGTCGAGATTATATATAAAACTAATTATGAACTTCTAAAGATTAGGAAAATTTATTAAGCCGCCAGTCTCTAATAAGTCCCCTTTTAATAAGCCAATAGTCCAAAAGCACTGAAAAGGAATAAGCCCCCAGGGGGCTTAATAGAGGAAATACGGTATGTCATCTCAGAATTACTGTGGTACAGCCGGATACGCAAAACCATGAAACTCGATTGTTTTTGGTAAAACGTTGATAATGTATTTCCCGAACCAGATGTTATGTCACGAACCTCCGCGAACAAGATGATTTTATATCTATTATGATTTACGTTCTCACATAAATCCGAAATGTACAACTGTAAAACAAATGCATACTGGGTTTTATCATGTATGTATAGTGAAACTATATCATTAATAGTTTTTCAAACACACAAAAATAACCAGGAAAATACCCTTATCCCCGACTGAGAGGTCTGTAGTCGAATCCAGGGGGACTAAACATGTGTCATAAATGTCTATAATATATTGTTACCCATAATGCTGCACGACTGAGTGGAGACAAGTCTTTACTGGCTACGTGCCGCAGAAATATCTAACTATCTGCGTTCAATTAATCGCCAAAAATATCATTTTTTTCTAATGGCTGTTTTTAAGGAAAATAGAACGGTTTATGACCTGATTGCGCGGCCGTTTATAACTATAATTTTGGTTCGAGACTATCGGAACTGATTTACAGAGAGCCAACCTACTTGTTTAGTGAGTAACAAAATCCAATCCTTGTGTCCATGGTCCCGGGAGGCTTTCGTAATCACTGAAAAATCTTTGCCTGAGTCATGTTCACATTTCAAGGTTGTCGATATAAATGTGCAGAGCGCAGTATGTAGTATTCACTTGTTTCAATGGCGCTTTCAAATAAAGCACAATTCTTCAAAGGTATAGAAGAATGTTTGAATATTGACACTGCGAGTGGAACTTGCGAATTACCACAAGAAGTTCAAAACAGATACCGTGTTTTCAAAACCATGCAAGCGTTCACATTATTCATGCCATTTGCGATAATCTTGTCTAGTGCTTAAACCGTGCTAGAAGTTTGCTTGCTTTACAATTTTTGTTTGCATAGCAATTTTTTGCACGTCAATATGCAAACAAATGCTCATTACAGGGGCGGATTTAAGGGAGGGGCTGACAGAGCCCAGCCCCCCC
>JAOEHT020238778.1:0-10800 GCA_025448195.2 Parazoanthus atlanticus | reverse complement strand
CTATAAACTCCCGCAAGGTGTTGCTGCTGGCAGCCCACTCGTCGGCCCAGCAGTCCTCGATCCATGATGGTGACAGTAGATTCGAGTTGGCAAGGGCTCCTGCTCGAGTGGAGAAGGTTTCTCGGCGAAGCCGCTGAGCTGGTGCATCAACTGGGATTGGTAAGGGTACCAGGGAGTCGGGCTGGAAGGATTTCTCCGCAAGTTTCAGGACTGCATAGTTGCGCCTGGTGAGCCCTTCAGCGTTCAGTTGTAGAACAGTGACTTCGGATACAGTCATTACGACTCGTTCTGAGGAGAACGCGTGCTCTCTGAAGTCGTCTCTGGGTCGAATTAGTGACTTTCCTTGTGGGGAATCGAGATTGCTGAAATTAGCCGACCCTTGCAACAGGGCAAGTCGTTACCAGCGGTCACCATGTGGAGGTTTTCAGCTCGACCGCCAATAGTAGTAATAGTAGTAATAGTAGTAGTAGTAGTAGTAGTAGTAGTAGTAGTAGTAGTAGTAGTAGTAGTAGTAATAGTAGTAATAGTAGCAGCAGCAGTAGTAGTAGTAGAGTAGTAGCAGTAGCTGTATAGCAGCAGCAGAGTATTTTAATTAAAGTTAAGATCAAGAATTAGAAGTACAAGAAGTTTTCGGAAGTTGTTTTTAACACTTTTGTAAATCTCCAGACCCTCCAGGTAGATATGGTCTGTATTTAATACCTATGGAGCGTGCTCTTTAACCCTGCATGCACGTGTGTAAATCCCATACGGCAAGGGAAAAGTTAGTATCGGCATGCATTTGCAGCCAGTTATTTTATTTACATAATTGATAAATATTTTAGTTTAATATTTAAATGGAAAGTTCTTCTAGGCTTGTTCCCGACATGTAAAAACTGGAAAAGCCCGCCCAAATTTGTCCGCCAGCTATGTTATCGTATATCAGATTCAAAGATAAGAAAAATGTCATGATTTCGACACGCACCACGTAGACAACAACTGAGATCCAGCCCAAATATTGCTCGGCATTCACTATCTCACATGCATTCACTTCGGATTAAACAAGCATCATTGAATCTTGAAAAACTAATGCAGATTTGTTCAGTTTCTTGTGATATATTGCCAAAGCATACCATGTATGGTAAATGAGGTCAAAAGTCCGAAATATTACGGTATTGGATTTCTAATGTATACATGTATCGATTTATTTTTATGAAAGAAATCAGATATTTGTGGCGGTTAACGTTCAATTTGGCTCCGTGCGCCACGAGCCGTTTGGAAAAAAGTTCGACTGATCTGAACAAAACTGAAAATAGCGACTCCAAATCAAGTAAGTAAGCCCAATTGTTGTTATGAGAAGAAATTAGGAAACGAAGGGGCTGTTTTAAAGTAATAACATAGTTTAGACAGTTTATAATTGGTGCTCAACAGCGACGGTTCGTTCTCGACTCGAGTCAAGGCAACTAAACGCCCGGACTAACGGTAAACAAATCGAATTATGTCTATAATATACAGCAGTAACAACAAAATTTCTGATTTCGTTTCGTGCTCTATTTTGGTTGGTACATTCTATGTTACTCAGTAATTTGGTTATCAAAACAATAGCCATGGCCAGGCAGATGGCAAGGAAAATACTAAAATAAAGTCAACCATGAAACATGTCGAAACGAACAAGATGGATTTATTTAGTAAGTGTCTGAAATGGAAACCGAAGTATTGTGGTGTTTTATAATCGATTTTATAAGAGCGAATTATTTTTTTGTCGTCCACAGACCCTTAAAAGTTTAAAAACAAAGGCGAGAAGATAACTCCCTTAAGTCAGGTTAATAAGTGATATGTGTCTAAAAACTAAATATTAACACATGGGGTCCAAACTTACCTGCTAAAACTCTAACCTAGCTCCTTATTTTTAACGAAATTCCTCTGGTATTCCTTCTGGTTTTAACTCCCTCTGCCCCTTCCGGCACGGAGGAGTTGGGGGGTGAGGGTGTATAGCTGTGTATATCTTCTCAAATTGTTTGAAACGTATAACAGCCAAACCGAAAAGCATAGATTTTAATATTTTCACATTGTTTAACCGACATGAGATTCAGCATTTTGAAGGAGATTTTTTTAAATACACAAAGAGTAACAATTTTAGATATTTTGTAGCATTTTATGAAAAGTCAGTTAGTGATTATTAAGTTCCCTCATCCCCCTCCTCTCGTTAGGGTGGATGAGGAGGGCGGGGGAGAAGGGTGATTCCCCCCAGGACACACCTCATTCAGGTTTTATAACTGCCGTTACTCAATAGCTACAAATGAGGTTAATAATTTGCTGTGAAAACTAAAAAAAGAAAATCGAAAAGAGAGAAATTATTGTTCAAGTTCATTTTTTTGTGGTAACATGTACAGTTCCGGATAGTTCTTTTACCTGGTTTAATGCATGGAGATAAGATAAAATATATAAAATTCCAAACATCGACAGACAACTAGCGCTTTCGATTATGACGGAACTAAAGCTATACTGTTTAATGGTTCCAGTTCCTGATTTTCCTATACATTTTCTTTTAGTTTTGCGGCGTGCAAACAGTTTTTTTTTATCAGAATCGAGTGCGCAAATTTCTTTTTTACAAATTGACCAATCCCCCCTCCCCCGACGAATCAAATGGTCCGTCCCTTACGTATACACTCGCACTCAATGTTTGCAGACGACGTTTAGTGAAAGTGTCAGCGGAGACATGTCGGAATAACAACTCAGAATGCGCAAGTTGTCGCAGCCTCGTTCCCAGGGTTTTCTGGGTATTTTTCAAAATGGCCACCTTCTGTTGAGAAACCGCCATTTTGAAAAATACCCAGAATACCCTAGGAGCGAGGTTGCAAGTAAGTTGTCGCAATAGACAAACGCTGGCAAATGTCCAAAATGACGTCTCAAAGTTCAAATTTTATTTTTTAAGACTAAAGTAAGCATAGGAACCTGTAACCTTTTTCGACCAAAAATTACGCGGTTGACCTTTCACATGCAGTCGACGAACAAAAACAAGATAAGAAAGATTTGTGTGTTTAAGCTCTTGCTTTTTGCAACTTTGTGAGATTGACTGACGTTTTTTCGACATGTCGACAGCGAACCTGTCCCGGCACTGCTGTTTTCTTGGCATGAAACAGAACTGGGCGAAGAACTTGTTGTGTCTTGATCTTTGAACGCTTACTCCCAACTAGCTTTCGCTAACACTGTGAATGGCTTATGTCCGCTGTTTTGATAGAAAAATGTAATAAAGGAGCAGGCCTTTTTCTCTCGTTAATCTGAAATGAACTTCATGGCTTATCCATTTTTGACTTGTTTGCTGAAAGTTTCGGCCAACTATACAAATGTATCGTGTTTGTATTTATAGTTGAGGGGATAAAATGAGGACACCTATGAATATAGCGATATATAGACTACCATTAAACAGAAAATTGCGACGCTGCAAACTGACTAAAAGATTGAACTAAACTGAACTATATATAAAATACTATAAAAGATTCAGTCAAAATATGTGCCGGTTCATGTACAGCGGTCGTTACAAGTGAAAGTTAATTACGTACAATGACGTACGTTGTTCTTATTTTATTATTTTTTTTTGCAAATTCAGCATCAATTCGTTCAATTCCGTTTTTAGCCGAAGAATGATTGTTTTAGTTGAAAAATTGGGTATTTATGGATCAGTCTGAACCAGAGTTTGAGCCTCGGTTTGTTCTTATACTGAGTTATAAAGTTTTTTCTCTTTAAGAACAAACATAAGAAAGACATATTTAAAAAAAGTCTTATAAAGATATCTTTAATCTTATCTTTAAAAAGATAGTGTGTAGTTACACATTTTAGGACGGTATCACTCAAATTTCCTTTATTTCTGGCTCCAACAGCTGTCTGCACTGACAAAGAAAACCTTTTTAGAGAATTACTTCAAGTCCCAAACACTTGTGGGTTCAAGCTCAATTCCGCGTTTACTTAATTACAGAATCAAATATTTGCTGAGCTCATTGGCATGGCGTAGGAACATTTAGCTTTTCCACGGCAAAATAGAAAGCAAACAAAAATTATAACAGGAGAACAAAACATTAAAACTAATTATACTAAGCTTCTATCAGTTTATACTATAATATTGTGGGCCAGTGGTTAAAAAACGTTTAGAACTACAGCATTGTAATTCAAGCGGCACAAGACATTAGTGATTTTGTTTTAAAAATAACTCAGAACTATAAATTATTGTACTTGGAACCGTCTTTTCAATGACAGTTTCTCTTGTCGTGAGCCACGCATGTTGCATCATTCCGCGCATATTTCAGAAGTCAGTCGGTTTCCAACGACGTCAGCTTTGCCACTCCAACACGAGTGCTTGTTTTAACTGTCGTTACTCTTTACCACAATTTTGGCAAACATAGAAAGGCTCAAAGAATGCTCTGAGTCTCTTTCGCCATCGTGGACCACATCCCAGACACTCGGGAACTGCTTGTTTGAGGGTAAGTAACAAAGCATATATAAAGAAATCGCCTTTTTTCACTGCGACCACTCAGACGAAATGCTATCAGTATACATGCATAGTGGAAATGTACAACGTAAACACTGTGACGTTTGTTAGTTGTGGAGTTGAACTTTCCTGTTCGTGTTTAATGCTGTAATGGAAGAGAGTTTATATAATAAGAACGACCATTAAATTATGGCGTTTTAAAGAAAATATAGCATTAATTAACGATTCGGCTCTGTCGAAAGAAGTCAGAATTTAAGAATTTTGAATTCATATTACCAGCGTAGAGCGAAACTTAAACTGTGCGAGTATTTCTCACATTAGAGGGTCGCTTAAACTAAAATAAAGAAGAATATTTTAAAATCACAATGCAGTTTTGTGCTGTAACATACGGAGGGTCATAAACGTGAAAATATATCGACATCTTTTGCCCGTGACAACAATTGGAGCGGCCATTGCTCTTATGAATACAGAGTAGTTCCTAAAACCTTCGTAGCCCAAATATGGGTTCCTACAATTTAATTCTAACCAAAACTTAAATAACCTTACTCTAAACCTAACTGGGGCTACAAGTTATAACTGTATTTTTGTAATACTTTGATTTCGCTGTTGGTTTTGATAACTCATTACAAATGACCTAAGTTGCGCTCGCAAAACCAAAGGCGCTCAAGGGACTAAGGGAGTAATTGAGGGTATATCGCTGTACTGATAAAATAAACTCATTAAATACAACACAACTGCTTAAATTGTAATTAAACTGCGAAGATCATTTCTCATATCCGTATCTGGACTAAAGGAGTCATCTTTCTGACGAATAATTTATATAAGATAGAAGCTTATCGGTTAAAAAATAAAGGTGTTTTATTAAAGACAACTGTACTGTACTTGTTGTTTTTGATGTGCTGAATGAGGACTTCTGGAAAAGCCAACAACTTTAAGTTAACAGATTCCGGTATATAAAAAAGAATTCAGTATTTCACCATATTCATAAAACAAACAAAAACACTTGCTTTTTCATGCAAGACTTACTGAACCAACAGAAGAAATTAAAAAGTTTTTATAGTTGGGTTTTTCCCCGTCCCCCGCCGCTAGCCTCCATTCGCCTTTGCCGCGAGAGGTTTCTCCCTCGGAAAGGGAGAGATCTCTGGCAGCGAAGGAGAATAATAGTTTGTGTGGAGGCTACCCACCGCGGGTCTATTTATAAAATACCCATCCATCCTCCCCTTGACAGTTTTATTTGGGAATTCCGCCCGCTGGAAAATTATTCAGACAAGAAGTACAATGCAGAACAATAGTGAGTGATAGACCATTAGATTTATGCAAGGCAGGGTTTGTGGATCAAATTATATTTCCTTGGTTGTAATTACCTTTCCCGGTAGCAGATTACAATTTAGTCTGTTATCCAGTTAAATATCAATTTCCTGTATAAATATATAAATAAAATCACTGAACGCTCGATTTTCGAAAGAGTTTCACAGATTCATTATACTTCATTCTATTGTCATATGCAGATATGTCAGTTGGAAAGTCTGTAGAGCGCAACTCTTTTGTGTACGAGACACTTTTGTACGTATGAATTTGCAAATATAAGTATTGCGCCCAAAATATTTCCGCATTTGAATGGCTAATTTTTGGCACGGTTGAACAAAATGAACAACAACCAACTAACAGAAATTGTCTAAACCTCTTTCTTCAGGATCGCCATGGCCTGTCGTCGCGTGTTTCAAAACCTCACCCGACAAAAGCCTTCAGTGTTGTGGCAAAGCGAGAGCGAGAGTAGCTCGTTTAGAAAGTGCTTGAATACGTTTGATTTGACATCTCTGGGAGTGGGGACCGTGGTTGGCGCTGGTCTGTACGTAGTTGCTGGTCAGCTTGCTCGTGATGTGGCCGGCCCAGCCGTCATTTTATCTTTCGTGATCGCAGCTGTCGCAGCATTTCTGTCCGGGATCTGTTATGCGGAGTTTGGCTGCAGAATTCCGAAAGCTGGCTCAGCGTATATCTACACTTATGTGACCATGGGTGAAATATGGGCCTTTATCGTTGGCTGGAACATGCTGCTTGAATACCTAATTGCCGCTGCATCCCTCGCTCGAGCCTGCAGTGAATACATCAATTCTGTTTGCAATGGAGTAATATACGACTTCTTTATGAAAGAAATCGGCACATGGCACGTATCAGCTCTTGGTCCGTTTCCCGATTTCCTCGCCATGGCCTTGGCTTTTATAGTAACAGTGATCGTGTGCTTGGGAGTGAGGCACTCAACCGTATTCAACAAGATTGTGACCTTTGTGAATTTCTCCGTTATTTTGTTCATTATAATCTGTGGATTATTCTACATCGATCAAAAAAACTGGAAAGGAAAACAAAAATTCATCCCATATGGAGTCAGTGGCGTGTTGACAGCCTCGGCAAGTTGTTTCTACGCCTTTGTAGGCTTTGACGTGATAGCAACTGCTGGCGAAGAGACGAAAAATCCCAAACGTGCGATTCCCTTGGCAATCCTCTTCACCCTGGCCATCAGTTTCCTGGCGTACTTCGGTGCCACGACTGTCCTCACGCTAATGTTACCCTACAACCATTTAGACAGGTTTGCACCCTTGGCCCAGGCGTTCAAAACTCAAGCTTTCCCAGGGTCTAGTTATATTATTGCGGTTGGCGGATTGGCGGCCACGGCTAGCAGCCTGCTGTCCAACAGCTTTGCGGCGCCACGAGTCGTGTACTCCATGGCTAATGATGGGCTGTTGTTCCAATTCTTTGCAGTTATAAATGAGAGGACTTTGATTCCAGTCCGTTCCGCCCTTTGCAATGGGTTGGTGATTGGGGTATTGGCTCTGTTGCTTGATGTGAAGCAGCTTGTGGAAATGTTGTCCATAGGTAGGTTTTAATGCCTTTTAGTTCTGCACTGGTTAAGAACTTTTATAATATTGATGAAAATCGGAGCTATTAGAAGTTCCTAATCTAATCTAACCATATACTGCCAATATAGCTTTCGCTAATCCAGGCAGGGGCGGCAGCGATTTGAATTAATATACAACTAGTGAAGTAAAGTAATTCATCAATAAAGCAGGCCCGTAGCCAGCTATGAGGCAGAGGAAGCAAATGCCTCCCCTAAATTTTGAACCGGAAGAAAATATTTTTGTATATTTGTAAATTACAATTGAAAAAATTGTTTTTGGCCTTTTTGCCTCCTCTAAATTTGAAGTCTGGCTACGGCCCTGTTAATAAAATGTTTCCTTCGCAGCAAGAGGGAGATTCCGGCCGGCAATTTTCGTGTCCCAATTTCCTGGCGGGAGTTTTCTTTGTTCCCCAAGTTAACAAAGAAAAGGTCCTCTAGTAAAACTACATTAGTTTTTGTAGTTTTCATATTTCTTACTATAGATTCTTAGTTATAGCTCATTTACAGACAACATTGTAATCTATTAACTTGAATAACAGAACAAGTGTGTTGACACCATGTCGTGAAAATTAGAAAAGCTCTGATTGTATTTTCCTGAGAAACTTCCTAAACGTTTTAACTGCTGCCTTATTCGAGTTCACCCTTGTTAGAATATATTTTACAAGCGTCAAAACTTGATTTTTGTAGGTTTATTATTCCAAATATGCACACCTTAAGTTAGATAAGATAATATACAGCCGCTTAATCTTTTTTACTGTTTTTATATCCCTGTATTCAAATTCTTCATTTGAGTTGCAAAGTCTCAGTAGCAACTACTTTCAGCTTTTAGCTCAAAACAAAACTAAATATCCGTAACAAACACTTCGTTTGGGCTCTTTAAAGTTTTCAGTTATCATATTGATATTCGGCAAACAAAGGATTGAAGAAGAGTGAATACTTTCAAAACGTTTACAATGGCCACTGAGCTGTGGCAGTTGTCAAAGTTTCTGGTGACGAGTACGCGAGTATGAACTGTTTATTTTTCATTATTTACTATCTATTAATTATTATTATTTATTTATTTACTTTACTATTTGTATATTTATTTCAAACCGCTGCCTGCCTGGATTGGCGAAAGCTATATTTACTGTGTATGACTAGATTAGTTCAGATTAGATTGGATCAGATTAGCAGTGCCCACAAGAAAAGGTCTGTGTTTGGAACTTTGACCAGTACACTTGCTGGTTCTTTTTTAGACTTGCAAATAGTCCCCTCTTTCTCACTCTTTCTCTCAAATGTTTCTGTTTCTATTCTATAAGTCGGTTAGGGTTTATATATATTGCTTTCCACCGAAGGAAACTTTCTACGTAAATGCAGATACGCAAATCATATAAAAATACATCTGAACGATAATACACATAGTGAATATGATTATAGTGTAATGTATTGTAAAAATATCATTCTGTTGGTGAAAGGTGCTCTTATTGACGACTGAGTTTGGCAAATTGTTCCAGTACGGAAGAGGAGAATACAATAGACCGTATGCATAATACGCCCCAGAGGCCACAAACAATATAAACTTCAAGTCGAGGTCAGTTTCTAAAATCTCATACATTTGCTGTATTTCTGCCTTACTAGCCTCGACTCAAAGTTTTTGTTCATGGCCAGTGAGGCGTATTATGCATTCGGTCTATGAGTTTCAGATGATTTCGGCGTCTGGTGATAGACTTGGAAATATTGACGCAGTTGTTCGGATTTTAAAATATAGTTTTAAACGTTAATTATATATGTACATACGAGTGAAGTAATTAGGGCACTCGGCTGTAGTGGTCATGGTTTACAATCGCGACAACAAAAATAGCAACTTTTGTATAAGATACTTCCATATTGGAGGTGAACATCATAATTTAGCAAATTCCAAGCGCGTCGATTGATATTTTTACTTACATATGTAAATTATTCATAATTAACTTCTTGAGTCTTCGAATTTGGAAATTGTCCCTTGTAACAAAAGCTCAGAACTGTTATCGTAGCGCATCACGAACTTAAGGCAAAGTTTGTTCTGCCAACCGCGAACGCCTCTCCGCAGAATCGATAATCTCTGAAATGTCGAATAGCTTCAAAATTATATGAAGATCACCGGCATTCAAGGGGAATAAAAATACTAATAAAAAAACCACACCAGGTTACTCTTGTGATTCAGGCTTGTGGCAGAGTCAGGTCATAACATTCCGATTAATAATATCATTCTAGGCACGTTAATAGCCTTCACAATGGTGGCTCTTGCGGTGATACTAACACGATATCAGCCCGGTATCGAAAGCGTCACTTACAAGGATGCGACTGAACAGGAGATGACGAACAGGTGGCTGAAGAGGATTTGCTGCGAGAGACCGGACGACGCTGCACTCGGGGACGGTGCCTATCAACAGGTTCAAACAAGCTCGGAGGAACAGGAGTTCCCGGATGAAGGTGAGTTAGCACACACGAGCAGCGTCTACAAATATACAAAACCTCATAAGGGGATCCTCGGCCGTTTGATTAAGTTGCGCCCGAAATGTTTTTTGAACATAGCTTAGGTCTGCTGCATGGCAGAAAAACGATGATTTGATCTTGTACGTTTTCTGAAGGCTATTTCCCGGTGCCAACTTTTTGAAACGTGATTGGTTAATATGATTTTAGTGCCAGGTCCCTTCTCGTTCGCTAACATGTATTGGAACCAGTCTGGCACTGCAACCATGACAAATCACTCGTTTCAAGATGGCGACGCCGGGAAATTCAAAGAGCATTCTTGACTCAACTTGTTAAAACAGCCAAGGCCAGGAACCCTTTAACAATTAGAGACGGGTGTCACAAAGGTGTTAGGGAGCACATAACCCCTGAAGCGAAGTTCTCGAACCTTATATCGCGAGAGGTTTACAGTCTGCAACCTGACGTTGAAACCGCACTCAACCAAACAATCTTGGTCAGTTGCAGATTTCAAAATTACAGATGAAAACTGAGAAAAGAGTTGAATTAAAACAAAAATTCAACTGTCTGCTATAATAGGCCTGATGCATGTTACGTCTATTGCTGAAAATACACCCCGAGCCCCCGTTTACGCGAAGTTACGCAACATGGGAATGTTTCTGGGACCGGGAAGAAAATGAACGGGTCTGACAATGTCTCTCTTTGTTACAGACGAAGCAGAGGACGCAATGGAGGACCAAGATGACGAACCAAGACCAGACGAACACACGAGTCTTGTGGCCAGCGTCAGTCTTGCCTTCTTGGTAATCACGATCACCAGTCTCAATATCTTGTTGACAAACGCTTGGGCGCCCTTGACCGCGCACGAGGCCTGGGCCATATTTGTGGCGTGCCTCATCGGGCTACTAATTATCATCTCAGTGATGATCCTTGAGCGACAGCCGAAGAACAAGGCCACGTTTCCGTTTATGGTCCCTTGCGTTCCCTACTTGCCCCT
>JAOEHT020238686.1:0-10800 GCA_025448195.2 Parazoanthus atlanticus | reverse complement strand
AGAACTCGATTAACAGCTTTATCCATTAAGGAGTTAAAAATCAACACGAAAACGAAAGCTGACGGTTTGTTAACTTGTGAGAGACGACAGACGTTGTGTTTTCTCTGTGGCTGTGCTCAAGGAAATCTTGCTTCAAAACCAGATTTGTGAAAGGAAAGAAGAACTCAGTAAAAAATCGAACATCAAAAGTAATTGAAGTGTAAGCTGTTTGCCACTAATTGATTGCAGGAAAAATTAAAAACAAGCGAGAGTTATCGGCAAAACTACCTGAGTACACAACGACTCGCAATGCCAATGGATTACATGTACTGCAAGCACGCCGATAAGGTCTGTTTTGTTCAAACTAATTTTGCCCTCCTCGTTATAAACACGTAATCACATGATTCTTCGTAAAATTAAGGATTAATTCACTTGTGTTTTCAAAGTTTCCAAATTACCCTCATCGCTTCGCGATTCGGGCAATTTATTTTAAACTTTGAAAACACGCGTGAATTAATCCTTAATTTCCTGAGCCTCATGCGATTACAAATACTAATTATATTGTAATTGACACAGATAGTAAAAAGGGATATTAAAACAACTTATTTTTAATCAATCTACAAATGAAAAGTAAGGGTACGGTAAGAACATTTTTAGTGACCCTAGATCCCCCCCCCCCCCCCTTGTCCATAACAAATGATGCGTTTTTTATGATATTAGCAGTACCTATAACATTCAATATACCATACAAAAGTAAGAAAAATATCTGTTTTTATGAGCGGGACGTAAAAAATAGTGGTTTACTGTAGATTTTGCTCTTCTCGATAACGTAAAGGCAACTTGTTTTTAAAGCAAACGCAGACAAATTAAAAAGACGTAAGCCTCCTAGTTTATTGTATTGTATTGTTACTCGTCCTTTGCATTTTGACTCGCCCTTCGGGCTCGTCCAAATACTGAAGACTCGTAACAATATCTATCCATACTACATACTAAACTGTTTAATAAGATATCTGTGTTGTATCAAATATTCGATGTCCAAAAAAGAGGCAACAAAGTTACCATGTGAGTTTCATAAATAAGATTGATCCATTTTACAGTGAGTAGCTACTTTGGATTTGGTCTAATGGATGCTGGAGCTATGGTGAAACTCGCAAAGACTTGGAATAATGTTCCAGAGCAGAAGACTTGCTCGTTTTCACAGCCTTATAGAGACAGGTAAGCTTGAGTATTGGGTGTCAGTGCATTCTTTAGAGGTTACGTAGTCTGTGGTGTAAATCACCGACAGAATGAAAGCTTTTGGGAGGGATGTCCATGTGAGATATTAAAAAACAGAACTTACAGAGTTTTGAGTTTCAAAAAAGAGTAGTTTTTGTCACATAAGGTGCACCAGCGAAAACACCCATTATAACCAAAGCTGTAAGACATATTCGTAGCTTTGTATTGTTTGAACGTTGACTGTTGTAATTGGCCTATTTCACTATGACGTCACAGATTGTATACATTTTTCAAACTTTCTTCAGAAATTTCCATACTGCAGTTTTGGAACTTGAATGAAATGATATTTTTTGCTAAAATATTTGATGATTTTGTACCTCTGCCGCGCGATGACTGGCAATATACTTTCAAAATACGCATTAGACCGTTGCATTGTGGGATTGAAGTAGGGCAAAACAAAATGTAAACAAACCGTATTCAGAAGAATTCTGATACTTACAAAACTGTTCGATAGGTTTTTACGATTGAAATTATACCTGAATTGCTTTCATGGTCAAATAAGCCAATTTATGTCGAAAAAGAACTAATTCGAACTTTTCTCAGTTGCAAACAGGAATGATTTTATGTGTATTATTGTACAGCCTGTAACATTAAAGTGAAATAGGGCAAATTCCAGGTTTTTTTTCTTGCAGCAGCAACATACCTTCAATGGGACGTCTTGAGTTCAGTGTGCCTGTCAATGAAAGCAGATGCAAAATAAACGTACTTGAGTACGTTCAGTTAAAAGTGAATCTGGAGTTCACACGGCGAGGACATCTGGAAATATTCTTAACATCGCCAGGTAAAACGCGTTCCAACGTTTTACCCTTTCGCGAGTTTGACCCATACTCAAAGCTTAAAGATTGGACGGTTCTGAGTGTGCAGTTTTGGGGAGAAGAACCGAAGGGCCTGTGGAACGTGAGCTTTAGTAACAGGAATCCAAAACTAGACTTGAAAGGTAATAACTGTTTAACAAAGGTATGTGTCTGGCACCCTGGTTTTCTCAGATGGCAAGCCAAGTCTATTATTTGAGCTGTTATTCTTGTTCGTATCTTGTTGTTAAAGTAGAGTAATAATAACACCGTGATTATGTTATTGTATTTATTCAATGTATTCTTGTTGATGATTTAATGTTTCCTAAGGCCATTTCAAAACCAGAACAACGGTTGACAAAATGTTGCAAAAAAACAAACAAAAGAAACAACTCTGCATTGTACAAGAACATGTAATAAGGTGCAAGAAGTAGAAGAAGAAAAGAACAACAACAACTACTACTACTACTACTACTACTACTACTACTACTAGTACTACTACTACTACAGAACTACAAACCACAGAAGTGGTTTTAATTAGATGCATTTAGTATTTTTGATCAAAGTTATTGTAACAAATTGGTTTGACCTTCTTTTTACAATTATTTTCTAAGATTTAGGATAAACGTAGGCTACAAAAACGAGCAGAAATTGAATAATTGTTTTTTCCTGATGTGTCTAAACAAAACGCACGGCCACATTTTTGTAGCTCTTGTATTTGATTTGAATTTATAAACTAGATTTTATTGCATCATATTTCAAGAATAACTGCAGCACATTAATCAAATCCAGGCAAAATATTGTAAACTCCCCTCCGAAATACGATTAGCTAAACGAATATCAAGTAATAGGGCAGAAGTGTGAGTTTTGAAATTGTATGCCATCCTCCGTTTGATCAGTGTGACCCGGCCAACTGTTGCGGAGACCGCCTGTTTGTTTTGTATGTCTATTTTTTTTTTAAAAAACAAGCAAATAATGTGGCAATTTGTTCTCTTACTTATAAAAAGCAACTAGTATTCTAAAGACCAATACACAAATATTTACGAATCAGAGCGGTAGGTCTGTACAAAATGTCAAATTGCACAACAAGTTCATCAGTGTTGGTGCGCATTCGAATCAGCTGAAATTAATAGTTCTCGTAGAGTTGTGGTATAAATACACCAACTGTTTTATTGTACTCTAACTTCTGTATTATGTAGTCTTACATTTTATAAATTATGTCATTCTTATGTCTAATTTTAACTTTGATTTTAAATTGTTAGTGTTAGTATTAGGGCTGTAAGGTAATTACGCACCCTACTAAATAAAGTGTTGTTGTTGTAGTCCTAGTTCTCCTTGCGTGTAAAGTCACTGAATGCTTTGAGAAAAGCTGCAGAAGAAGTAAATGACATCAGAAAGCTTGCCAAGAGTGTTGCATGCATGCTTGCACTCCGTTTGTGTATACAGTGTGTCAGTTTTCGAAAATTGCTGCAAGTTCAAGCTCAATAGACAATACAGTCAAGTTAGAATTGTTGGGCAGCCGTACCAGTGTTGTTATTGCTGCTGGATTGATTTAACTAAGTATATTTGCAGCTGGGCAAAGAACTAGTGAATCAGGGATTAATGATCTTGGCAGCTTTTCGTTGAAAACTGTTTCGATGTGTTGAAAAAAATTCAATGATAACAACAGCCAGAAGCAAAGCTACTTTAACAAGTTTTGTATTGCATTTTCCATTTATCATTTGCATAATATAGTATTTAAATGAGTTAAATCAGTTTGACGAGGAAAATCACAATTCTTGTTTAAATTAAAAGTGGTGGTGCCAAATCACTTTTATTTATGTCAACAACAACAATTCGTTTATTTCCAGAGTCTTCATAATACATTACAAATCAATTAAATGTTAAAGTAAAACAGAATTATAGTGGTTGGACACCCGAAATAACTATAAAGAAGCTAATCTAGTCAGGTGCCCATTCCATTTTAAGTAAATAATTATGTATCAGGAAAGTGGATCAAAGAAAAAAATCCCGAATATTATAAATAGAAAAACAGAAAAAACAAAAAAAGCCACGTAAGGAAAAAAAGAGAGATAAGGTAAACAAAAATTTAAGGCGACCTCAAATATTATTAGTTATGTATTTATCAAGAAAACGTTCTTTGAGTTCCCGTTTAAAGCAACGAAAACTTAAAGTTTTTAACTGCTCTTCAATCTCGTTCCAGGTTTTTGGGCCAAAATATCTAATATTAAATTTTCCATAATTCGTTCTAATTTTTGGAAAAGCAAATGTGGATTTTGATGCCAAGCGAGTACCGTAATTGTGTCTTGTGCTGATAGCAGTGAAAAAACTGTCAAAAGCACTTGGAAGATTACAGTTGGAGTACTGATACATAAAGCATGCAGTGTAGAGCAAGATTATGTCATGCAACTTGATAAGTTTTAGTTTTGCGAAGAGAGGACTACTGTGTGCATCAAATTTAGCGAAATTGATAATACGAATTGTTCTCTTTTGTAGAATTTCTAATGGTTTGATATTTGAACAATATGTGCACGCCGAGTGTGTGTGTGTGAATCGAGGTTTCAGGATGATTTTTTTGCTTTTATTTCTTTCCAAAAGAGAACTTTGCTGTTTTCAATTTCCTGGTTGGGATATACTAAAACAATTATTCCCCTCAGTGTCGGTGCCAAGCGAATCTGATCTTCTCCTCGCCGTCAATGAATATCAATCACTAGCTACCTCCACCTTTAGGAAATAAATTGTAACGATTCTGCCAATTCTTGCTTGAAAGTAGACAAGACTGAAGGTTTAAGGGAAGAATGAAATGAGTTACTGTTTCCATAATACAACACCTTAATAGCTAGAATTAAACACGCCATAGTTAACATCATTGGAATTGGGTTGAAAAGAGTATAGAAAGATCTAGACGGGAAAGCCTGCTGTACGTTGTAAGGCAAAAATTATTCTGGAGCCTAAACATGAACATCGCAGTGGTGAGTTTAGTTCGCATCTTTTTTATGTCCGAAAAACGTCAATCAGGCTCACAAAGATGCAAAAACAACAGTTTGCAAAAAGCAAGGCTTTAACACACACACAAACCAACCTTATCTCGCTTTCGCCGTTAACTATGAAACGTCAAAATGGACACGAATCTTATAACAGCCTAAGAATGAGGTGGTAGTGCTTCAGAATGCAGGTTAAAATTTATACCTCTTTTCGGACGCACAAAATATCGGACGCTATAAATTTCGCACTATTATATTTTCGCAGATCTTTTTGTCCGAAATTTCAACCGTCCCATTTTCTCTGCTGCTTACTCGCCGACGCAGAAAAAAACGACGCTTTTAAAACATAACTGGAAAGAGAAAAGTTTTTCAGTATTTGATTGAATGACACAAAATTCCCTCAAATACGTAACGCATTCGAAACTCTGGGAATATCCTATGCTACTCACCTCCACATCACAGGAGACAACTTTTCACCATGCACAGCGCAATCATGCGCTGACAAAGGACAGATGATAGCTGGTTTTGCGGCTCCTTTGGATGCATTCGCGGTTCGGGAATACTTTTAAAGCTATTCATCTCAGTGCATTTATGCATTTCGGGGCTTTCTGAAGCGACGACATTCTTGTCATGAACGAGGCCTGCAGGAAAAAAACAGGTAGGTTTCGGTTTATCTTAGCTTTTTGAAACTTGCAAAATACAAAGAAAACCATCAAACCACAAAATCGTTTTGTTTTACAAACTTCTGTAGGCCGAGTGCGTGTGATTCGAACGTTTGGGAAACTTTTCTTGTTATATTTTCTTTCCAAAATACAACTTTGCAGTTTTCATTGCCTGGGTTGGTATATACTAAACAATAATTCCCCTCAGTGTCGGTGCCTAGCGAATTTGATCTTCTCCTCGCCTCCGATGAATATCAATCACTACCTACCTCCAAGGTTGCTCAGGCCATAGAGAGTTGTTGGGATTTGGGTTAGAAAAGGTAAAGAAAGACGAAGAGGAAAGCCTGTTGTTGTAAGGCAAAAATCATTTTGGAGTCTAAACATGAATGATCGCAGTGCTGAGTTTTAGGTTGCATCTTTGACATGTTGAAAAAACACCAATCAAGGTCACAGATTTGCAAAAACCACAGTTTCCAAAAAGCCAGGATTTAAACACACAAACCAACCTAATCTTGTTTTCTTCGTTAACTATGAAAGGTCATAATGGACACAGATCTTAAAACAGCCTAAGAATGAAGTTGCTTCAGAAAGCTGGTTAAGGTTTATATATTATTCCGGGGGCATAAAATTTCGGAGCCTAAAAATTTGGCACTAGTATATTTTTGCAGAACGCTTTGTCAGACACTATAACAGTCCCATTTTCTCTGCTGCTTACTTGCTGACGCAGAACAAAACACTTTTTAAAAAATAACTGGGATAAAAAGAATTTGATGATTTGATTGCGTGACACAAAATGCCCTCAAATACATATTGCATTCGCAACTCGGAGAATATTCTATGCTACTCACCTCCACTTGAGTGCTTTTGGTTAGTAAAAAATAAAGTTGAAATTGAAGAAGTACTTCGGAGACAACTATTCACCGCAGCCAAATCTTGCGCTGACAATGGACAGATGACAGCTGGTTTTGCGGCTCCTTTAGATGCATTCACGGTTCGGGAATTCTTTGAAAACTATTCATCTCAGTGCATTTATGCATTTCGGGGCTCTTTATAGTGATGACATTCTTGCCATGAACGAGGACTGCAAACCCAAAAAACACACAGTTTCTTTCTTTTTAATGGTATAAGTTTCAGTTTATTTCAGCTGATTTAAACTTGGAAAGTAAGAAGAAAACCGTTACGCCACAAAAGCCTATTTGTTTTACAAACTTCTGCGCGCCGAGTGTGTGTGATTCGAGCTTTTAAGAGAATTTTCTTGCTTTATTTTCTTCACAAATTGCCTTGGTTGGGATATACTAAAACAAGTTTTCCCCTCAGTGTCGGTGCCCAGCGAATCTGATCTGCTCCTCGTTGGCGATGAATATCAATCACTAGCTACCTCCACCTTCAGGGATAAATTTTTTACTATTCTGCCAATTCAAGCTTGAAAGTAGACAGGATTGATAATTTGAAAGAAGTGCAAATAAAGTTAGTTTTTCTGTACTGCAACACCTTGAAAACTATTATTACACAGGCCATAGGATAACTCTTGGGATTTGGGTTAGAAAGAGTATAGAAAGATCTATAGGAAAGCCTCCAGTACGTTGTAAGGCAAAAATTATTCTGGAGCCTAAAACATGAATATGGCAGTGCTGAGTCTAGTTCTCAGCTTTGGCATGTCGGAAAAACGTCAATCAAGCTCACAAATTTGGAAACACAACAAGAGTTTGCACAAAGCAAGGGTTTAAACACACAAACCAACCTTATCTTGCTTTCCTCGTTAACTATGAATAGTCAAAATGGACACGAATCTTATAACAGCCTCAGAACGAAATGGTCGTGCTTCAGGAGGCAGGTTGAGATTTATACATCATTTTGGACGCATAAAATTATCGCACGCTACAAATTTCGCTTTAGTTTTTTTCGCACATCTTTTCGTCCGAAATTTCAACCGTCCCATTTGCTCTGCTGCTTACTCGCCGACGCACAAAAAACAACTTTTTAAAAAAGAACTGGTAAAAAAAAAAGTCTTTCAGTATTTGATTACAAGACACAAAATTCCCTCAAATGCATAGTGCATTGGCAACTCTGGGAATAACCTATTCTACTCACCTACACTTCGCGGAAAACTATTCACCATTGCGCAATCATGCCCTGTCATAGGACAGATGACAGCTGGTTTTGCGGCTCCTTTGGTTGCACTCGCCGTTCGAGAATTTGAAAGCTACTCATCTCAGTGTATTTATGCATTTCGGAGCTTTTTAGAGTGATGACATTCTTGCCATGAACGAGGCCTGAAAAGAAAAAAAGGAACATAATTTCTGTTTTTTCAATGGTAAGTTTCGGTTTATTTCAGCTCTTTTAAACTTGGAAACTATAAAGAAAACCGTCAAACCACAAAAACCTTTATGTTTTACAAACTTCTGCACGGCGAGTGTGTGTGATTCGAGCTTTTAGGAGAACTTCCTTGCCTTATTTTCTTCAGAAAACTTTGCAGTTTCCAATTGTCTTGGTTGGGATAAACTGACAGAGCTATTCCCCTCAGTGTCGGTGCCTAGCGAATCTGATCTTCTCCTCGCCACCGATGACTAACAATCACTAGCTACCTCCAGGGAATAATTTGTCACTATTCTGCCAATTGATGCTGGAAAGTAGACAGGATTGATAATTTAAAAGAAGTGCGAAGAGAGTTACTGTTTCTGCACTGGAACACCTTGATAGCTAATATTACACAGGCCATAGATAGTTCTCGGGATTTGGTTCAGAAAGAGTATAGTAAAATCTAGAGAAAACTCTGCTGTACTTCGTAGAGCAGAAATGCTTGTGGAGCCTAAAACATGAATTTCGCAGTGCTCAATCTAGTTGGCATCTTTGACATGTCGTTAAAACCTCAACCAAGGAAACAAATTACAAAAAACTGACAATAACAGTTCGCAAGAAACAAGGCTTTGAACACACAAACCAACCTTATCTTGCTTTCTTCGTTAGCTATGAAACGTCAAAATGGACACGAATCTTATAACAGCCTAAGAATGAAGTGGTCATGCTTCAGAAGGCAGGTTAAAATTATACCTCATTTTGGACACATAAAATATCGGACGCTATAAATTTCGCACTGATTATATTTTCCAAAATCTTTTTGTCCGAAATTTCAACCGTCCTATTTTCTCTTCTGGTTACTCGCCGACGCAGAGAAAAACAACTTTTTAAACGTTTAACTGGGAAAAAAAGACGTCTTTCAGTATTTGATGATTTGATTGCATGACACAAATTGCCCTGAAATACATAATGCATTCGCAACTTTGGCCAATATCCTATGGTACTCACCTACACTTCGAAGACAACTATTCACCACAGTGCAGTTTGGGCTGACATAAAACAGATGACAGCTAATTCTCTGGCTCCTTTGGTTGCAATCGCGGTTCGGGAATACTTTGAAAGCTGTTCTTCTCAGTGGATTTATGCATTTCGGGGCTTTTTAGAGTGATAACATTCTTGTCATGTACGAGGCCTACAAAGACAAAGAAAAGAACATATTTTCTCTTTTTTCAATTGTAAGTTTCGGTTTATTTCAGCTTTTGTAAACTTGGAAACTACAAAGAAAACCGTCGAGCCACAAAAACCTTTTCATTTTACAAACTTCTGTGCGCCGAGTGTGTGTGATTCGAGCTTTTAGGAGATTTTTCTTGCTTTATTTTCTTCACAAACCTTTGCAGTTTTCAATTGCCTGGGTTGGGATATACAGAAACAATTATTCACCTCAGTGTCAGTGCCTAGCGAATTTGATCTTCTCCTCGCCTCCGATGAAAATCAATCACTAGCTACCTCCACCTTCAGGGAATAATTTGTTACTATTCCTCAAATTCAAGCGTGAAACTAGACGGGATTGATATTTTAAAAGAATTGCGAAGAGAATTACTCTTTGTGTATTGGAACACCTTGATAGCTAATATTACACAGGTCATGCATAGATAGTTCTTGGGATTCGGGTTAGAAAGAGTATAGAAAAATCTAGAGTAAAGCCTGCTATGGTAAGGTAAAAATAATTGTGGAACCTAAGAATGAATTTCGCAGTGCTCAGTTTAGTTCGCATCATTATCACGTCGGGAAAACGTCAATCAAGCTCAAGAATTTGCAAAACGCAACAACAGTTTGCAAAAAGCAAGGCTTTAAGCACACAAACAAATCTTGGTTAACTATAAGGCCAAAATGGACACGAATCTTATAACAGCCTAAGAATGAAGTGGTCGTGCTTCAGAAAGCAGGTTAAGGTTTATACATCATTTTGGACGCATAAAATTTCGGAAGGTACAAACTTCGCACTATTATATTTTCGCAGAGCTCTTTGTCCGAAATTATAACCGTCCCATTTTCTCTACTGCTTACTCGCCGACGCAGGAAAAAAAAAACTTTTGAAAAAATTTACTGGGAAAAAGAAGTCTTTCAGTATTTGATGATTTGATTGCGTGGCACAAAATGCCCTGGGAATATCCTATGCTACTCACCTACACTTCGGAGAAAACTATTCACCACAGCGCAATCATGCGCTGACAAAGGACAGATGACAGCTCGTTTTGCGGCTCCTTTGGAATACTTTGAAAACTATTCATCTCACGGTGCATTTATACATTTCGGGGCTTTTAGAGTGATGACATTCTTGTCATGAACAAGGCCTTCAAGGACAAACACAAGCACATAATTTCTTTCTTTTCAATGGTAAGTTGCTGTTTAATTTAGGTCTTTTAAACTTAAAAAGAAAACCGTCAAGCCACAAAAACATTTGGTTTTATAAAGTTCTGCACGCCGAGTGTGTGTAATTCGGCATTTCAGGAGTCTTTCCTTTGTTTTCTTTCCAAATAACAACTTTGCAGATTTCAATTGCCTGGGTTGGGGTATACTAAAACAATTATTCCCCTCAGTGTCGGTGCCTAGCAAATCTGATCATCTGGTCGCCGCCGATGAATATCAATCACTAGCTACAGCTAGCTTGCGCTGGAATTGATCACCGCAACTGGGAGACGCTGGCGTTAGAAAGAAGTAGCTGGAGGACCCGTACCAAAAGAGCCGTTCAGAACTTCGAGGAGGGAAGAGTACGAGCTGCCCAGGAAAAGCGCAGGCGACGAAAAGAGC
>JAOEHT020238605.1:0-10802 GCA_025448195.2 Parazoanthus atlanticus | reverse complement strand
GCTAAAAGTGATGTTTATGTTGAATTAATGAGCCCAGATTTGACCGAGTAATGACTTTTAGCCCCCACAAGGGAATGAATCTAGCAAAAATTTGCGTTAGCAAAATGGTGTATTGGTCGAACGGCACAAATCTGACCGTCGCAGCGAGAGGTATTCTTTGCACAGCGAGACGTCTGCAGGGAGGCTTAAGTTCAGCTCATGAACAAAATCGGAATTTTCTCACTTTCAGCCTGTCTCCATCTCCAGTTTAATGTAAAATTCATTATTCAAGTGCAACCGTATTCGGATACACAGATGAAAAGTTTGAAGGATCGGATCAATCATGGATTCAAAGTCCGAGGTGACACGCAGCTAGGTAGGGGAAGAAGAGAATCGTTGCTGTTCTGAAAACTTTTCAAGGGCGCATCCCTTTAAGCAGATATCCGAGAGAAAAATGGAGAAAGGGCGATACAGTAAGGTACAAATTGTGGTTAGAGCATGTGCTTAGGCATACATACGCACTGGGACTGAGTCCGTGGCAAGAACAATTTGCAACCACTACCGGTGAAAAACATGTAAACATGTAGTTGAAGGTGTATTCCCGGTTAACCCAAGCATGCGTTCCTTCCACTATAGTGCAATCGATAACAGATACAAAACCACAAAGTAAGGAATACCGTATTTATTCGATTAAACGCCGCCCTCGAATATACGCCGCAACAATGATGCGGTGTTTATTTGAATTATATACAAGTTCTCAAAAAGTGAGTGCAACATCGATCTATAAACTACAACAATCTAATTTGCTCATGCTAAAAACAAACGAAACTGCAAGGCAATTGTCAATGCAAGACGGTTTAAATGACATTTTCAAACATTTTTAAAGAAATTTGTAACGTTCGACCTCAATCGTTTGCATGAAATTAAACGGATTTGTTGAATTTAAAAATAAACGCCCCCCCCCCGAATACACGCCGCCCCCGAACAAACGCCGCACTCGAATCACGAAAAATGCAATAAACGCCGCGGCGTTTAATCGAATAAATAAGGTATGCCACGGTTGTGCGAATTGTGTCTCTTGTTGGAAAGCGCAACGAGAATTGTTTAAAATCGTATATATTATAAAGGCGGTTGAAGGTGGGTGCATGACACAGCTCTGGGTACAAGGTTTGTATCGCAGTATCCTTAAATGAATGCAAAAATGTTGGCAATCTATTCTCAAACTATACAGGACAACAATACCAAACCAAGTTGATTCTTCTCACTTTTAATATTTCCACTAACATTCAATCTTCTGCAATATATTTCTGCTGTTCTTTATTACGTACGAATATTTTTGCCTCTATTGAGAAGCATTTATAGGTATATATACCAATATAGACCTGCAGCAAAATCGTTTACATTGCACACTCTTTACCTAAACTGAAATGTAAACCCCTGTCAGCAGTATCTCTCCTGGTCAAGACAACACGGAGGGTTGTCCTAATGCACGGATATGGGCAGAAAACGGGATGAGCATATCTCTGTCTCTTTTATGAATCCCAGCTCGTCGATAAAGTGAAGGAATAGTGAACAGTTATTCCAGCCGACTGACAGGTCAGAAACACGTGAACCAACCAGTTACGTTTACAATCTCGCAAAAGCAAAAGGAGATTGCAAAAGCAGGGGTTTAAACAAATAAATCTTTCAGGGATTTTGATGCGCATTGTTGGAAGTTTGCCAGTAGTCACCATTCTCGTACGCGGCCCACGGCCAAACGAAGGGCTCTGGCCGCATCGGTAACGGAAGTCAGAGATTCTCTGACTTTTCGGCTCGTATAATTCTTAAATTTTGTGCATCACTCTTTAACATACACCATTGGCAACACTCATTGTCCCGGCCGCGAAGTATGTGGTTTTAGTTTCGACCAAACGTCAGATAATCTCTGACTGCCATCGCCGATGCGGCCAGAGCACTTCGTTTGGCCGTAGGCCGCACGGGCTCTGGATACAAGAATGAGTGTTCATCTCTTGCTGCAACTCACGTATGCGCAGTTGTTATTCCGACATGTCGAACTAACTGGTTACGAAACTCGACCAGTTTGGGCCATGCAGCAGTACTCGAAGGCTTCTCTCTGATTGGATAAGCAAACGACAGCCAACAATTTAGCCCTTACACTCCCAACAGCGCCAAATGATATGTTTGTAAATTCTTATTAACTATCTCCATATTTTCCCGATAAATAGGTTAAGGAGAATTTTGCACTTCATTTTAAAGAATTTAGAGTGGATGATCAGTGCCTTTATCTCAAAACCAATTAACTTATTCTATATTGGTACTGTAAAGAGAAAATAGATGTTGATAAACGTGGTGGGAATGAAAGGGTTAAAAAAACACCTAGCGACCAGTAACGAAAGAGCTGCTTTGTAAGTTTTTTTCTCTCTCTACTGTCCCCCACAACACACGCAAGGTTGTGAAATGCATACAAGCTATGGTCCAAATAAACATTTAACTTCACACGTAAACAAAAGGTTGTGACTGTGATTGTACATTGTTTATCATTTTTGAGGTGCCAAGCTTCGTAACCAGTTGGCTCTAATGTCTATTGTGGATGGGGCATGAGTCTTGTAGCAAACTTTCACTTCCTGCCACTCTTCCATGCTCTTAGCTTCTGAACAAAAAAGCTCTCCAATACTTCTGCACAGCGGTAATATGGAGAGTCCCTTGGGTTGAAGTAGCGACAGTTGTCGAATATTCTGGTGATATCGCCCACCACTGATTCCAGAGTCTTGTATGTCTTAGACACCAAGCGCTCCTCCACCAGCGACAAGTCTTAAGGGAAAGGAGATCAACACAGGGCTGTGATGAAGCTTATCAACGTGTTCGTGACATTGTAAACCAGTTGGTCGTGGGCGTGACCATGCACGTGTGTTTTAGTTCTACGTAAAAACATGCATGTGTGTCTGTGTTCTACGTAAGAACGTGGATTTGTATGTGTGTTCATGTTCTACGTAAGGACGTGGATTTGTACGTGTGTTCATGTTCTACGTAAGGACGTGGATTTGTACACGTGTGTTCATGTTCTACGTAAGAACGTGGATTTGTACGTGTGTTCATGTTCTACGTAAGGACGTGGATTTGTACGTGTGTTCATGTTCTACGTAAGAACGTGGAATTGTACGTGTGTTCATGTTCTACGTAAGGACGTGGATTTGTACGTGTTTTCATGTTCTACGTAAGGACGTGGATTTGTACGTGTTTTCATGTTCTACGTAGGGTGTGCACGTATGTAAGTGTGTGTGTTCTACGTTAGGGTATGGATATGCACGTGTGTTCGTGTTACACGTAATGACGTAGGTATGCACGTAACTGTGTTCTACGTAATGGCGAAGGTATGCACGTGTCTGTGTTTACATAAGGGCCTAGTATGCACGTGTCTCCGCGTGCCGTACTTTTTACCATGCATGAACGAGTGCAAGCGTAGCACATAAACAACCATTACAAGTCTCGTATCATACCCGTATGTAATTGTTCGGTTTTACAATACCATAAACAAACTTTGGTTTGAATGTGTCAATTCTGTTATCTAAAAACATTGTACTTGTTATTTCCAGGTATTCAGTCACTGAGGAATACACCATTCCGTACAGTCTTTTCAATGGTTTGCAAATACCGATTAACAAATGCACTTACCAACTGGTTCCTTTATCACATCGTAATATCCAGGCACTTCATCTGCATTTACTGGATCCAGAAACGGCCAGGCCATCTTGTGACTCTGTGAGAGAGTTGGCATCGTATCATAGCAACGTTACTTAAGCAGAGATGAAATAATTTCAAGGCTAGGGTCAGATGCCAAACGAATTAACCACTTCAACCTTACTTGCTCGCGCTAAACGTAACGGCGACGCAGTTGTCGAGTGGTTTATAGCGTGTTTGACTCGTAACCTCAAGGTCGCGAGTTCCAATCCCGGCCTGACCACTGACACTGTGTTGCGTCCTTGAGCAAGGCACTTCATCTGACTTGTCCCAGTCCACTCAGTTGTGTAAATGAGTACCAGCTTTTGGGCTAACCTGCGATAGATTAGTGCCCTGTCCAGGGGAAATCACAGCCTCTAATCTGCTTAACACTGTGGAAACCGGAGATGAACGCCGGCCTTAGATGTTTTAGACATAACTTTGCCAAAACGGAGGACAGATTCCGATTGCCACAGACACAATATCCGGCTTCGGTCAAATCACAAGGGTTACAGGGGCATCAATTTATTTCTGAGGGACTTATTTTCAGGGGGAGGCCCAATTCGGAATTTTATGGCAACTGACGTACTAGCTAACGTTATCAACTACTACAACCGAATTTCTTGAAACATACCTGAAGCGAACGCAGGAGGCGTTTTAAAGTGTCATAATCCTTCCCGTTCAGTTGATGTCTCTCTGCTTTTGTCTTGGTCTCCGAGCAGCGTGGACACACATACATCTCCAGCTGGTCTGCTTCAACCTGTGTGACACCCACACACGTGCCGTGGAACCAGTCCTGGCAGCGGTCACAGCCGATATAGAATCTAACCACAAGCAAGTCAATGTTGTGTTAGAGGAATCTTTGGCTGTTTCAGCAAGTTGCGCCCAAATGGTCTTTGAACATAACTTAGGTCTGCTGCAGCAGAAAACGATGCTTTGGTCTTGTAAGTCCACAAATTGCAATTTTACCTTTGAATTTCGCGGCGCCGCCATCTTAAAATGTGACGTGTCACGGTTGTAGTGCCAGGTCGACGTTTCAAGATGGCGGCGCCAGGAAATTCAAAAGTGAAAAATCACCTTCGGAAAATCAAGATTTGTAGAGTTAAAATACCAAAGCATCGCTTTCTGCTTTGCAGTAAACCTAAGCAATCTTCAAAGAGCATTTGGGTGCAGCTTGTTGAAACAGCGGAAGATCCTTCTAATTACAGGTAACAGATAGACAGACAGGCAATTTTATTTTGACACGATAAAAACATCAGTTTACAATCATAGAAAAGAGAAAGAAAATTCTCTTTCACATGTTTAGCGTATGGGAGTCCGACATTGCGAAGGGCGTATTGATGTCCCTCTTAAACTTGTAGGGAGCTCGATGCTCTAAGCTCACGTGGTTGACTATTCCATAAGAACACACCTCTGTAGCTTAGGCGTCCCTATATATGAACCAAAATCATTCCAAACAGCTTAATACATTTCGGATATCTCAGAAGGGTTCGTACGCCTGCGTAATTTCAAAAAACAACGACTTTTCAAGAGTATTTACGAGATTTATCCAGGAGTATTTTGAAATCACACTAAATAGAAATGTTTGCTTGGCCACAGTCATCAGGAAGTTTACAGTTCTAATGAAACATACAGAAACCGATGATTTTAAAAGTTCGATTATATCATTTCAATTTTCCAGAAGTTTTCCAGGAGTCAGTTTAAAACGAAAGAAATTAATATTCCAGGAATTCCAAGAGACGTATGAACCCTGTCTAAAGAAAAGGAATCGCCATTGTGGAAACTCACTTGCTTTCGTCATAGGGCTGTCTACACAGACAGTACAGGTCCTCCTCCTCCACTCCCTTCTGAGCCTGCTGACACTCTCTACACACCCACTCGTCCATACTGTGCGCCGCCTCGGGGCTGATGTTAACACACGTACCGTGAAACCAGTTAGCGCACAAATCACAGCCAATGTAAAACCTGTTATGAAACCAGTAAAATAGGTTTGGTGACAAACAAGAGACATGTTTTTCACTATTACATCACAGGTTTGTCAATGGAATAAACTGAGATTGCTGTTTTTTTTTTTTTAATAGCAAAAGTGTTATGTTAGTTAAATTTATCCTTCAACTGCTTTTTCTCAGCTAATCGTTAAGATCAGATTAATTCAAGTTTGATTCGGATAAACTCTGGTTTGTGGCTTTTCAAAACGACGAAAAGGGTTTGTTTACATTCAGTTTACCCTATTTTAACCCCACAACGCAACAGTAATACCAATTTTTGAACTTGAAAACATAGCTGTCAGAGTCTTAACGGCCTAGACCAAACGAAATTTATGTAAATAAAGTTTCTATTTTGTTCAAGGCAGAAAATTCATAGTGGTCATATCTATAGATTGTAATAGAAAAAAGCTGTGACGTAATAGTGAATTGGCAATTAATAGTGTAATAACATAGAGGACAAATTACACTGTGAATTCGCCTAAAGGCTCGGGCAATTAACTTCAATTTGGCCAAACGACGCGTGATTTTTTCCCAAATTGGACGAGGACCCATTCGATTACCTATACAAATAGGGCAATTAATAGTAACAGAGCAATAAATAGTGCAACTGGGCAAACTAATAGTGTAATAGAAAGTGAGAGGGTAACCAGTAAGGATTGACCACTCAGTACTAATAAACAGATATAATTACATAAATGTGGTAAGTGGAAGTGCTGTACAAGTATCCCAATTAATACCTTCTGAGCGAGAGCCCTACAAAGGAAATAGGCCCACACGGAGATAGAAAAAACCTCTGACTCCGGTGGGAGATTTTTTCTCTTTTTCCGTGTGGGCCCATTTCCTTTCTAGGGCTCTCGCTCAGAAGGAATTAATTGGGATACTTGTACAGCACTTCAACTTACCACATTTATATAATTATAATAGTATAATACGGCAATTAATAGTGAAATAGGGCAATTAATCATAAACTAATTCGCTAACAGAACGCAGCCAGCCTTTTCTAAAAGCTCCGACAACAAACAAATCGACAATTAATCGACGATCATCCTGATCGTGCTAACATTTTTATCTGTCGGATAATATATTTTCTATCTTTTTCAAAAGAATTACAAACCTAAATGAAATTACAAATAAAAGCTTCTGTCGACAAAATCGTGTTTTTAAATCAAATAGCGGACAACGAGAAATGAAAAGTCCTCACTTTGTGACATCGTAGGGCGTTTTACACACACAGTACAATTTCTCCGGTTCTGACTTCCTTTTCGCTGTCCTTTCACTCTCACTGTCTCTCTTTCTCTTCCGACTTTGTTGGCTTTTCATTTCTTCATGAATTTCCAGCGTTAATTCCTTTTCAAGATGTGCTCGCTTTCTCATAATCTCTTTCTTGAGTAGTTCTTTACGTTTATGCAGCTGAGAATCCAGCTTAACAACTTTCATTCTCTCGTTCTTCATAGCTTGAGTTTCTTCTCTGGCTTTTCGTTTCAGTTCCTTCCTCTTTTCGGCCTCTTCATTGCGATCAATCTTGTCCAGCATGATGTCAATAACACGGCGGCAAATGGCAAGTCTGTTGAGTGAAGAAGGGATTCAGTTATACTCGGACAAAAGACCGACATTAGTTGAAACCAACCATTGTTGAGGAAGGGGGTGGCCGAACTCTTAAAAAATGCGCCGGCGAAGAAACTTACGAAAAAAAAACTGATTTGCACACAGTGTTTATAAAAGAGCCAAAAATCATAATAAAAAATTGCACAACTGATGGTACAACAACTCAGCAAATGGGCTCTTTCCAATCATCCAAAACATATAAAGCTTTAGCTAGGGAAGACCAAGCACTATCATTAGGTACAGGCATCCACCACTAGGTACCAATACCCATCATTAGAACTGAAATCTTAAAATTATCAGCATTTTGTATCGTCATGCTCTAAATCATAATTTTAGCGAGAGGTTCGAGCATTATTTCCCTGTACGGCCACCCCTCTATGTAAGGATTATTGGCCGACCACAACACCGGCATTAGCCTACTCTTATCGACAAGTGTGTGGGTTCTTTTAAGTCCCCCGTTAGAACGTCGAGAGACTAGACCAACGGCTTAACGTCCCTGTCCACGGACGGTGTGGCGAAAGAAGGTCACACAAAGCTCAACCCTCGACCACGCCGGGGATTGAACCCGGGACTTCCTGGTTGGCATTAGAGATCTTACCAACTGCGCTAACCTCGCACACACGGATAACTAAAATAATTTTCAACTCAGTTGGGAAGTGCTCTTTAAAATTAGCAAAAGTACTAATATTTAGGTTGCTTTCTTGTAGAGGGGTGAAGTTATCTATATTTTTAATGTTGCTGCGGTATTACGTGCAATATGCAAATCTTACCTACAAGGTGGGCATAATTTTGTAACGCCACAGTCTGCGAAACGTTTCTTTTATTAATTTGCAAGATCTTGACTTCTAATCAAGATATAGGAAGTAAAATATTGAAGATTGCCTATCGCTAGAATTATTTTTTAGAGTTAAGGCATAGAATTAGAGTTAAAGATTTCCAATTTAAGTTGGAACTTGGAACTTGGAACTTTCAATATCTTGAATTCATGATTTTGGAAACAGTACAAATATTATCAATTCAAGATTTTGGAAGTTCCCATATATTGAATTCAATTTTTTGAAAGGGCTTTCAAATGATGGATTCAAAATTATGGAAGCTCGAATATCTTGAATTCAATATTTTGGAACCATAACTTTAACTCAATGCGATAAATCTACGAAATTAACTATATCGCTGGTTGAGATGAAAAATTGGATTTTTGCTGAATTAAGATGTTCTATTCAAGTGCCTTGTTGATAGATTATCGATTCCATTGGAGTATCAGATTTTTAAAAAACCTCGACCTCGTCGTTTTTACATTTAAAAAGTGCCTTTGAAAATGCATGTGTTGGTGCCATGTTTAGTTGAAGTTACAGTACACTTTGCAGTAGGCCAAAACATAAAGACTACATAAAATTTTGATTTCAAGTCAAGAACAGGTATTGTGGATTTTTCGAAAATGTCAAACTGTTGCCGAGATATTGAGAACAATAGATTTCAACACAATAGAATGAAGAGATTCTTGTTTGGAGATTCATGATTGCACAAGAAACCAGAGATGAACAAAAGACATAACCACGGGGGGACCAGTAAGTGGATTTTCTCCTTCCCGAAGGACCACTCCTAGGTTTTCGAGGATGACAAATTAGCTCTCTCCTCCGCAGAGGCTTCAAGAGAGAGAAAAAGCGAAATGGCTTGTCGCGCGATAACTTTTCTCTTCCTCAGTCCAACCTCAGGGAACCCCAGGAAGGAGAGAGACAAATTAATATAAGAAACACAACCCGTTCGAGAAGAAATAATGTCAAATAACACGAGTATATGATGAGAGTGGCGTAATAGTATTTCTTCTAGAAATTAAATGGTGTTTCCTGTTAATACCACATCTCCCTGTAAATATCATTTTCGAATATTTTGCAAAGATTTCCAGAGATTTTCCGAAGTGCTTCGAAGATTTTCCGAAGAATCCCGATGATTTGCCGATAATTTTTTTGTCATTATCCAAAGATTTCCAAAGACTTTTCGAACGTTGTCGAAAATTTAACACATCCTTTAAAAACCTGACTTTTTCAAGTAAATGCAGTTCCTGGTATTAAGGAAAAATTCACAGTCAGGCAACCAGTCGGAAGCCAGTATCTTTCGTAGGTTTCGTATTACTGTTACTAAGCAGATATCTAACAGTCATGCTAAGATATTCTAAAACTACACACTATTTTTTTACTTTTTTTTTCTGAAAAGTGAAAATCCAGAATCAAATCTATTCATCTGATGTTCGGGCCTGCTGCTACTACTTGCTTCAAAAAAACACTAACAACTCGATCAGGAATCTACTTCTTTATTGCATTTTCTTTTACGTATGTCTCGTTTTCTTTGTAATACATGCGTGAATTTCTTCGGAGTCTTGAATCTTGAGATCTGCAAATAAAATGACGCGTACAAAAGTTATCTCAACTCAAACCCCTCGGGCATAAGACGGCTTCTGCTTATACAACTGTTTCATTTCATAATTCTCTTGATGCATTTTCCAGGCCAAAAGGAAATCTATGTTGTCAAAAACCAGTGAACAATGCGACTTGGTTATTCAATTAGCTGACTTCAGACTAAATACTATTTTGAGGCAGCCACCGATACAATAGCGTGAAATACATAAGAGGCACATCATTCGTAGGGGGAGGGGTATTCCTCAATATTTTTGTTGGGGTGTGCGGCGTGCTTCGTGAAAATCTTACCCGTTTGAGAGAAAACGATGGAATAAAATATGCAATTACAATTTCAAATTGAGTAAGTAGGCGAAAAAGGCATCTCGAAAATTATAAATTATCAATTATGACGTAATCTAAGTATCGTCAAAAGATGTGTCCTTATTCTAAATTTTACACACGACAAACTCGTAGTTACAAATCAATATGAGAATACATTATAAGGGTAAGCCCTGGTCTTATACTTGCTTCGTAAACGTTGTTCTAAATTTTACACACGACAAACTCGTAGTTACAAATCAATATGAGAATACCTTATAAGGGTAAGCCCTGGTCTTATACTTGCTTCGTAAACGTTGTTCTAAATTTTACACACGACAAACTTGTAGGTAATAATCGATACGAAAATACAGTATAAGTGTCTGGGGCTCGAAACGTATCGCGAAGTTAAAATAGCTTGCTCAAAACTTTGGGAAAGGGTCTATGGTATGTCTGAAATGTACGTTTGTTCCATGAACTTATAGTCGGGGGGGGAGCTTATTTACGGGGGGACTTGTGAGCGGGGCCGTAAAACTCACATTTTACCATGTTGCTATTGTGGGCAAATAATTTAGTTCTCAGTTGGCCTTGACTAGTTGGCCTCTCCCAAGCTGGACATCATTCCATGTTAACCCTTAAACGGTCAAGCCTTTTGGCCAAACATATGTTATGGTTGAGGGGGGCCCATGATTTTCAATATGCCTTGTCCGTTTGGCTTCAATTTTGGCATGATTGTTAATTAGTTTATGCCCTTTCAATTAGTATTGGTCACGTGCTAATTAGACCGTTGCCATGGTTA
>JAOEHT020238514.1:0-10803 GCA_025448195.2 Parazoanthus atlanticus | reverse complement strand
TTAGAGGGTTGGTTAAAGATAGCAGGTTGGTTTGGGTTAGAGGGTTGGTTAATGTTAGCAGGTTGGTTTGGGTTAGACGGTTGGTTAATGTTAGCAGGTTGGTTTGGGTTAGAGGGTTGGTTAAAGATAACAGGTTGGTTCCTACTGCTTACTGTACTTGGGGCCCAGTTGTTTCAAAGCTGGTCAGTTTTAATCAATATAGGATTTAAAATAAATAAAATCTACATTGAGTTTAGATTATTGTTAATATTATTCCGGGTTTACCAAAGTTGGTTTCCTAGTAATGTTTCAGCAATACCTTTTAAACTACGAATCGCTCGGTGATGAATTTCATTTTCAGAATTCGGCCAACTTATGTACCATAAACGTCCGAATACAAGCCCATGGGTTTATAGCTTTCAAAGCACTTTGTAATGTGCTTGTATTCGGAGTGGGCGTATATTCGGGGGGGGAGGCTTATATTCGGAGGGAATGTTGCGTTTCAAGAACTTTAACTTTAAAATGACAGTAGACACGTAAGAACACTACAAACTTTACAATGTACTGTCACCAAAGTTCACTCCCTTGGCGACATATGATATTTCAATAGTTCAAAGGCAATGTCTGTCACTACTACTTCTCCTAGGCTGGTTTCATTTTATACGTAGTTCCTTTTCTTCTTCAGGTCAGTCTCAGGAACCTTTGTACAATGTACTGGAAGGTCCGGACTCGAGCATTGTGGTCAGCGGCAAAACTCCAATCTATGACATGCTTGAAGATTCTAATGGCAAACCGCATGATCGCACTAACTCTGATCCCCAGGCTCCAGCTCGCCCTCGCTATACAAAGCCCCCCAAATCAACCAAAGTTAAACCACCTGAGGTCGGCACAGAATCGACATCAACACCAATGTACGATGTTCTCGAGGGGCCAAATCCTGACACTAATGTGAGCTCTCCAACGCCATCACAAGCCCCACTCTATGATGTTCTTGAGGGACCGAATCCTCCCATTGATGTCAGATCTTCAGTTCCATCACAGAACCCGCTTCACGACGACCAAAATCAAGATGGCAAAGCTCCATTGTATGATGTTCTAGAAGGTCCCGAGCCCACCCCGGTGACCTCGCCAAACAGAGGAAGTGCCCCACCCACAGGTGGAGTGTCAGACCAGACGTACGAGGCGCTGAAGCCGACCAGAGAGTCCATCTACCAGCCGCTAGACCAAGGGTTTGATGACTATGATAACACGTATCAGTCAGTTGATGACAGTTCGGCCTAGTGTTACGAGTGATATAACTACAGTTGACTCTCCATAACTCAAACCCTCAACATTTTGAAACTCCCGCATTTTTTAACTATACAATTTACTCCCAATAACTCGAATTCCCGATAACTCGCAGTAAATTCGTTCTCCCTTCAAGCCATCATGTTTCTCACTAATTTACTCCCGATGACTGGAACCCCCGAATCTTTTTTACATTTCTCTGGAACGTTCGAGTTATGGAGAATTAACTGTATTCAGCTATTACTCTTGGTGCTTTTGGATTCGCGCTTTTCAAAAATTAACTTTAAGTTAATGAAATATCTCTATACTTAGGCACTGTTCTGCTACAGAAACCAAACCTGATCTGCTGAAAAGGTTTTTTAAGTTCTAAGCATATTAATCTTGCCAAGTCTAGAAATGTGTACCTAAGCGTATATAAAGTGGCTCATCATGAGGCAATAAGTTAAAAAATCACCAAACTTGCTTGCAAATTTATTTTTCTAAAACGGCTGCAAGCAGTAAGTAGGGACCATGAGTTTGACGACTAAGATAACATATATCAGTCAGTTGGTGACAGTTCGGCCCAGTACGAGGAGTGCTATGACTTTTATATTGTGCAGGGCACTACCTAAACTAGAAGTCCCAGCATCAATATTGTTAAATAAATAACTGATATCTAGTTACTACTCAGCAAACAGGATGATCAGGTGCATGCTAACTAACCTGCAATCTTGTAGAAACAGATTTTTGCTACATATAATAATCGTGCAAAACGTAGAAGAGTTTATAAGTCGGTTAGCGTATATAATTAAAGTAACTCTTCGTGTGTAAGGATATAGGCTGCAGAGTAACCAAGTTAAACTTGGTCGCCATTTTTTTTCAAAGCGACTGTGAGCAACAGGGACTCGATGTAGGTAGAAAAGTCAAGAGTTTTAGCCAAGAATAGAGAATGTTTTATTAGTCGGTTAGCGTATTTAAAGTAACTCACCTTGTGTAAGGATATTGGCTGCAGAGTAACCAAGTTAAACTTGCTCGTCAAAAAGATTTTTTGCAAAGCGACTGCGAGCAACAGAGACTCGATATAAGTAGACAAGTCAAGAGTTATAGTCAAAAGTAGAGAAGTTTTATAATTCGGTTAGCGTATATAAAATAACTAATCGTGTGAAAGGACATAGACTGCAGAATAACCAATTTAAACTTGGTCGCCAAATTATTTTTCAAACTGACTGTGACGCAACAGAAACTCGAAGTAAGTAAAAAAGTCAAGAGTTTTAGCCAAAAGTAGAAGTTTTTAAAGCCGGTTAGCGAATATAAACAGGGTTGCCACGGTCAGTGAAAAGTCAGGGAAAAACAATTTTTTTTCAAGGTCAGGGAAAGTCGGTGAATTTTACATTTAGTAAGGGAAATTTGGAATTCTGCTCAAAGTCAGGGAAAAGTCAGGAAAATTTATATTATTTTGGATATTATAAGCAAGCATATTGAACGTCTAAACAAAAAACAGAGAAATACGTGAAACATGTTATGTTCTCTGTACAAATTGCCATGTTTAAGGTCAGTGAAATTTTGTTCTATTGGCCAGGGAAAAGTCAGGGAATTTTTTTCATTCTGATGTGTGACAACCGTGATAAAGTAAGTCATCGTGTGTAAGGATATAGGCTGCAGAGTAACCAAGTTAAACTTAAAGTTATGTCTTTTTCCAAAGCGACTGTGACGCAAGAGAGACTCGATGTTAGTGGAAAAGTCAAGTTGTGGCCAAAAGTAGAGAAGTTTTATAATTCGGTTAGCGTATATAAAGTAACTCATCGTGTTGAGATATAGGTTGCAAAATAACCAAGTCAACATTGGTTGCCAAATTATTTTTCTAAAGCGATTGCGAGCGATTTTAGGAGTGATAACCATATTTTACTCATACTTGTACATATACACATACGTGTACAACTTGCGTAGCTATAGTAATTTCGTGTTATGGATAAGATATATAGTAAAACAGTAAAATGCAAATATTGGGAAAACCCCAAACTAAATAAAGAAGTTTAAAACTTAAAAAAAAGGCTGTCTCACCGTATGATCGCTCGTTCGGTTTTTCAATTTAGCCATAAACGTTGCTAAATATGATACGGATAATTTACATTTCAGGACTAATGAAAGGGACCACAGTAATAAGTGTTGAAGGGAATTTTGTGTTAGCCCGAGTGATAAGTTGTTAAGGGGGCGTTTGTTGGTGATTAGGAGGATTGGAGGGAGACTTCAGAAGGGAAAAATATTTTAGAATGCAACAAATACTGTTCCTAAGCGAGCGAGTGCTGGCGTTCGTCCAGCAAATATTAACTCCAAAAATTAATTTTAAACTTACTTAAAATCCAAACAAACCAAAAATTCCTTTAAAATCAACAACTTTTCAACCCTCTTATTTCCTCCCATTCACCTCCAAAAATTTTCAAAAAATTTGTTAATTTGCATCATTTATGGTACTATGTCGCTAAGATTCAAAATTTGGATTCTTTAAATTGAAGCCGAGATATCGACATAATATGACGTAATTAAGCGCGAATTTCGATTTCAGGTGAAACGCCCCCTTAACTACGAATTGTATGACCGACCTGACTTTGACTCTGAAGATGACCCACCGAACATGACTTCCACACAGGTTGTCGAAATGTCAGTCACAACCAACAGCAGTCCTTCTCAGGACTACACCACTGAACCTGGACGACCAACCAACTACAAACATAAATATATATGGGATTTGCTTGCTTTGAGGCAGTAAATACCAATTTCTATAGTGTTCAGACTTCAGTGGAAAACTGTCTCAACTGAAAACCTACGTGTAAAACTCTCCCTTGGCTCGTCAGTTTTTGATTTTGCTCATCTTTTCTCAAGATCTTGTCTGGAACTTATCTACTTAACCACAATATCAGTATAAAGGTTTTGTAAATCTTTTCATCACTAGCCTCAAGTTGATTCTATATTGATCGGCTTAAATCTGTTTTTTCAGCCACGTAACGCCAAATTGTAGTTGCTAGTTTCGTTTATTTTATATTTAAATGTACATATTTTTTGTCACTGATAAGGTTGTTAAGGGTTGGTTATTTTAAGTGGACATACCAGCTAAATATAGGGGATCTTAACTCCTACTGTACGTGTCCTAACGCCCATGGGCGAATTGTGAAGTTAAAAAATGTTTCAGTGTTTGTTCAACAATGCTGTTTCTTAACACAGGCTTTGGATAACAAAGCTGACAAGGACGCCCAGAAAGTAAGTTTCTTGTTTTAAAACATTTTTGCCCTTTCAAGAATGATTGCAATTGTTCAAACTTCTAAGTGCTTGCATTTAGTGAATTCCAAATGTTGATATTCGTTAAAGCACAGTTAATAGAGCGAAATGGTTATGAAACTCGGCCAGTTTCTTTGTTATAGGTTTTTGTTCTCTATCTCTTTTATTCGTTGGCCTTGACGGTGCACAAAACACAAAAAGTATTGAAATGCATATGAACAACTAAGCAGTAAAAATATGTGGGTTCACATATTGAACAAAGCTATGTGCACTGTCACGGTTCGTTCAACCTAAGACAAAGCAGCTTTGTACACTCCTTTTGATGTTTGTCGAGTTTCACAACCAGTTAGTTCTATCAACTATGGATTAAGTTACAAAAACTTTTTGTTAAAAGCTATAGGACTTTTCTATTTTGCTGGACTAAAACTCATGTAACAACTGAAGCCGTTTGGACTGAAATTTTGAAAACGTGTATTGTTGTTCCTGTTATATCATAGTACGTACATAGCAGTTGGAATAATAAAAATCAACAAACTGATTTTTGAAGACTATTGACCCTTTGCCTTCTGTGTCTACAAATATCGCTCGAGAAAGACCGATTTCACTGAACTGCTCTTTCACGTTGTCGTCTTAAAACCCCCATTACTCACTTTAATCTTGAGCTTCATTATAGGGATAAATAAGCGAAATTTATAGCAAACTAGAGCTCAGTGTTTACCGGGGAGGGAAGGGGGGAGGGGCAGTCGTTATTTTTGCCTTTAAGTTCTTGTCTTGGTGATCGTATAACTTTGCCATTTTACATCAGTTAGGCAAAATCTGATTTAAATCATTACCTGAAAACGAAAGTTTAATGTAAAAATATTGAAAACATGCTAGACGTTTTGCTGTTTCCTACAAATTCCAAAGTGTTTTTAAGCCAATAAAATCAGTAACTAGACAAAAATAGGTTCTTAACTTTGTATACAAAACAAAGTATAGAGCCTTTGATTTAATCCAGAAACGACAAATCAGTAATGAAACAATACTGATTGAAATCACAATAATTATGTGCAAATTTCCAAATACGATTTTCTTACTAGAAATGTTTCAAATTAATAAATCTGGCAAATGAAGACTGCAAATTTCAGAATGCCTTATCTTAAGTCCAGGTCACACGCTTCGATAGCCACGATAGCGTACGATTTCGCAGAAAATCGTGAAATTATAGCGTGAAATATTGCAGAACAAATGCCGTCACACGCTACGTTTTTGTCGTACAACTTTCCACCATCAAATCAACATATCAATAAACTTAATACACGTGCTCGATGAGAAATGGCGGCCTTGCAGGATGATACTGTAGATCTTTTATGTTTGACTGCTCTTTTTTTATTATTCGCATTGCAGAAAGCGCCAGGGGAAACCCCGAGAGGGTGTGGATTAGGCGGTGGCTAGCACGAAGACACGAGCATGCAACGTACGAAAGCCTAATGAGGGAGCTAGAAGAGGAAGATATACCTGTTTACGTATCATTTTAGCGAATGCATTCTGAGCTTTTCCACGAGCAGTCAAACAGATTTGACCGCTCAGACCGCAGTTAAACCATTCGGTTCTCAGTTTCTTCGGTCCACTTGAACGGCATTTTTCTCTCCACTCGCACACGCGTACATATTGCAGCAATCTTAATGTCTATGATTTCATTCAATACTTAAATTTGGTACAATTTTTTTGAACATGTCTAAAACCTGAAAAACTCTGCGAGTTTCTACAGTGCGCTACAGGCACGACAAAAACGCAGGGTATCTTATCGTAGCTGCCGTCACACGCTACGATAACCTTCATTTTTGTCGTACGCTAACGGTTCTTGCATATTAAAAGCCCCTGTCACACCCTACGTTTTTGTCCTACGATTACCAAAGGTGTTTGCTAAAATTGGGCGATTATAGAACATCCCCCTCTCACCTCTTTAAAATACGTATTAAACGAGTAATTATTCGAAAATGGAAAAATTCTCAGCTTTTTAGACAAAGCGAAAAAAAAAAAACAAGTGGGAGAGGTAAATAGGCAATAGGCAAAAATAGGTAACGAGAACTTGTCCTTCCCCGCTGGCAATTAAACTTTCCAAACGCCAGCTTTTCCTTCCCCACGGGCGCGTGTACGTCAAGTTCTCAACGCCAACCTTTCCTTTCAGAGTAGATAGCATTAAGTTAAACTAGGTAAACCATACTAAACTAAGCTACATAAATCTAAGCTAAAAAACTAAAAATAGGCAAAAAATTAAAATACGAAAAGGTAAGATAAAATCAGATGGTGAGGTTAGATAAGACAAGTCGAAGCAAGATGAGACGAGATAAAATGAGATGAAACTAAGATAACAAAACATAACGTAAGATAAGAACAGATAGAACAAGATGAGTGAGATGAGGTAAGATAAGATGAGAAAAGACTAAAATCGGATCAGACTAGTTAACGTCAAGTTAAGCCAAGCTAAACTAAGCAACATAAATCTAAGCTAAAAAATCTACAATAAAATACGATAAGATCAGACCAGACCAGATCAGATAAAATCAGATGGTCTCTTTTGGCACAAGAGTAAGAAAAAGCAAACCGCTCTCATAAACATGTAATAACTCGAAACTACCTAAAACATTTACTACGATATGAATAGTTCGATTTATCTTATAACTAAAGTATTATTGAGGTCAAAATAAGCCAACTTAAGTTGAAACGAATGTCTTAGCTTAAAAAAGTTTTTAAATGGCTCTGAACGCGAGTCAAAGGTTGTTCTCAATTTGTTTTTAAAATGTGGGAAGATAAGTTTTAGCATCAGCTCCCTATAAATTGTTGGTATAAAAAGCACGTACGGAGCAGTAACAGATTTGTGTGCGCACTGGGGAGATAAACAACAATTTTATTGCAGGTTGTTCCAAATCCCCAGCACAATTATACTATCTTTTGTCATCGCCCCAAAATCCCCCCACCCCTCCCCCCTTCAACCTTTCTTTCTAAGAACGTCGAGGCTGAAAAACGGCAAAATAAAAATTTATAAACTTGCTAATAACACACCGCAGATTGAGACTAAAGAAAGGAACGTGTGTTTCTATACATTTTAAAAATACAACAATGAATTATGAGAGAGCAGTGCAACTTCAAATCTGATTTTGGCAAAGAAGCTATTATATGGTTTACAAAACCGTTGTATTAATTTCATTCAGGTATAAACCAGCTCAAGTCTTGCAGAGCAAAACATTTTAGTACACCGTATATTGGTTACTACCATTAAACGTATAGAGGCACAAAATTGAACATCCACGAAAGACAAAATAAAATTAAGAACATTTGGGGCTAATATCATTAGGCCAAGCCCACACTATGGTTGTTTAACAAAAAAACCACCCAAGCATTCTCATTGCAAAATTTGGATACATTGCAGGCCTGTAGGCAGGGGGGGGGTGGGGGGTGCGCGTGGTGCGCACGCACCCTCCCTCCCCCCACGGACCAAAAAGGTCCGTAGCAGTGCTAAATTAAAACGAAGAAGTCCGAAGTGCTGTGTCCATAATACTGTAGTTGGCGTTGCCGTGAAACGGAACGACCAAAAAAACGGTCGTCAGTGCGTTTGTCCCTTAAAGTTGGCTTTTGAGAGACTCAGTTTTCGGAATTTATGAAATTTATTGACTTTTCTGATGGATTGTGGAGGACATACATGGAACATAAAAATTGTTAGTACCTAGCCGCCCTTGGTTCGCACCCCCCTGACAAAATTCCTGGCTACGGGCCTGCATTGATGACCGTCAAATGTTGCATGGCGCTTAATTTTTATATATTTTGCCAATAACAATCCTTCCAGATAACCATATGTTAGAAACATACACAGTTGTCTCACTTACCAGTAGATATGTCAGCGAGGGCTTTTATAGTCCTTCAAACTGGCATATTTCTGAGCAGTCTCGAACCGTTGAGCCGATAGTCAGATTGAAAATTCACATCAGAATTGATTTCAAACTCGTTCCCAGGGCCCTCTCGCAATCCGGTCTGGGAACGAGGTTGCACTGATTTCATGTAAACGTTGCTGGTGATTGCAATCAGCGGTAACCGACTGGTAATACGAAACTGGACTACTGTGTGATCCAAAACCTAGCGCTATAAACCCAACCTTAACCTTAAAACATAAACCTAAAGCTTAACTTAAAAGCTAACCTTAATTCCAACTTTTTTCATCAACTCATTTCAACTCATAAGACAATATTCTTCCTCAGACAATTTCACTTGTCAAGAAAAAAATCTGACAAACCTAACCAGCTTTTTCCAAAAGTGCACAAGGATAAGTCACTAGATTTTTAGCACTTGCCACTGTGGTTGCGAACATTTCAGATGGTAAAAAGGAGTTCCTTTTTACCATCTGAAATGTTCGCAACCACAATGGCAAGTGCTAAAAATCGGAAAAATCGGACGAAAATGTAAATAAATTGCAGCCAAAGATTCAACCTCGATCCCAGGGCTTTTCCTTTTCGCCCTCCCACTTCTTAGGGAAAAGCCCTGGGATCGAGGTTGCCAAAGATTCTCCGAAACAAAAAATGCCGGCATTTTCCACTTCCCCATCCCCTTCCAAGAGCACGTTTTTCCTTCTCCAACTGAAGAGAGTGAATATTGTTGTTTAAAGATCAAAATTATAACAAAACACGCACACACAGACACACACAACCTCACAACCACACACACACACACACACACACAACCACACACAGACACAGACACAGAAACACAACGTGAAGTCATTTAAACGAGACTTTATCTTATGACATAAAACAATGTGAGGCAGTGACGAAGCCAGTCAATAATGAATTTATCGTCTTAGTTTTCCTTTTAGTTTTACTAAGTTCTTTAACTATGCGAAATACGCTTCATGAAACATTTCCAAAGGATTGATGGCTCTAATCCAAAATACATATCCTTTGCAAAATGTTTGAAAGTTCGTGTTCAGCAGGCTTCCTTTATACACAAACGTCAGCTGCCAGATGCAAGGAAATTATTTCCGTTTTACGACTCTGATTTTGTACGGTCTAGGGGAATGTGCACTAACGCGTTCTCCCTCAAGACTCGGGGGAGGCAGACCTTCTTCCGGGAGGAATGTGTACCCGTGAAGCATGATGGTCAGGAACAAGAACAGCTCAATTTTGGCCAGCGGTTCTCCAGCACAAACCCGCCGTCCAGCTGAGAATGGCAGCCAGTTTCCCTGATTGGTGTTCAACTGACCATCGGAGTCGATGTGGCGGTGAGGATTGAACTCTTCGGGATTCTCCCAGCAGGAAGGGTCGAGGTGAAGAGCCACCAAGTCTACCATAACAACTGTGTCCTTTGGCATACGATAACCACACAGGGTTGTGTCTTTCAAGGCGGAATGGGGAATTGCCGTCTCTACCGTATTTCCCAAGCGTTGACATTCCATGATAAAGGCGTATACAAGAGGCAAGTTTGAACGATCATCCAGGCCTATAGAAAACGTTAAAACAAATTCAAAACCTAATGGAACAATTCATGAAACGTTATGAAAACGTTTCTGCTGATTTAATGCAAAAACCAGCAAGAAAACCCTTCAAAGATCGATCTTTATTAATCTCAATGTGTATATATGTTTGTGTGACTGACTGTCTGTCTGTCTGTGTGTGTGTGTGTGTGTGTGTGAACAGGAAGGCACCCATTAGTTGCGTTTACCGCTCCCAAATCTGCCGGATGCCTACTCGACTTTCTCAGATCCTGCTTCCTTTTCTCACCCTTTTCTGTCGAAATTGTATCTGGAAGTCTATCAGATCACAACATATCTCAAAAATATGGAACCTGGCTTTGATGAAAAATAAATGTCACACAATCGTACCTGGAAGCCTGTCAGCAACGTTATATCTCACAAATATGAAACCAGGCTTTAAAGAAAAAATGTCACGCAATCTTACCTGGCAGCTGGTCACGGCCTACTACGTCATCGATCTGTCGTTGAAGTTCCTCTTGGTACTGCGGGTAGTTGGCCAGGAATGCGATGATCCAGTAAAGAGTTGTGGCTGTTGTGTCGTACCCGGCCTGGAACATGTCGTTCAGTGTTCCCAGCATGTAGTCTTCCTCTAGTAGCTGAGCTTTCTCTTTTGCATTGGCAAACTCTGCCTCGCTTCGTGCCTTCAGAAGTGCTAAAATTGATTGAAAAATATATCAACATTTTTATATAATGTAATGTAATGTAATGTAATGCAATGTAATGTTATGTAATATAATGTAATGTTATGTTATGTTATGTTATGTAATATAATGTAATGTAAT
>JAOEHT020238419.1:0-10804 GCA_025448195.2 Parazoanthus atlanticus | reverse complement strand
GTATTGTATTGTGTTGTATTGTGTTGTTTTGTGTTGCATTGAGTTGTATTGTATTGTATTGCATTGCATTGTTTTGTATTGTATTGTATTGTACTGTATGGCACTGCATTGCATTGTTTTGTATTGTATTGTATTGTATTGTATTGTATTGTAACGCATTGCATTGCATTGCATTGTATTGTATTGTATTGTTTTGTATTGTATTGTATTGTATTGTTTTGTATTGTATTGTATTGTATTGTATTGTATTGTATTGTATTGTATTGTATTACAAGGCAACAAAAAAAAACGGGGAGGTTGCTGTTTTCACGAGTCAGTTTATTAGCCAAAGAGTTAAATTCAAAAATGTCAATCTTTACAATTATGTGATTTTTTAAAACGTGACGGCTATTTGGATTTTGGGAAAAAAATATTCCGTATCGGCCGGAGTCGCGAAGCGATGGAGGCCGATACGAAAAATATATTTTCTACCACGGCGCCGTCAATATAAAAGTGGTATTTATATCTCAAAATTGCGATACTCTTTGTATCACGATTTTTTTAAAAACTTTTCTAAAAAAGTTTAAACGATTGTGCGACGGTAGTTAACTGATAAACTCTTTTAAGAGTTTAGGTGTTAAAATACCTTGCGCACGTTCCCATAGCAACTGACTTGAGTCGTGCGAGCTGACACGAAAAGCAAACACTGTGCAATTTTGATTGAGACTTTAAGCACTTCTCTTAGCTTTTAGAGTCGCAACTGCAACTAAGCCCAAACCTAACCCCAAACGTTTCAGCCTAAACTTAAACCTAACCCTGAGCCTAACCTTTACTTTAATTCTAACCCTCTCTTTTCATCGATTCATAGCTCAGAATTTACTCACTGACATATTTATCTCATAAAGCAACTGAAGAGACTGTAACTAATATTGTTGGAGATAATAACCCCGTAAACAACTTTGTTTACAACTGAGTTTGTCTCGCTATGACGTAAAACGTGGGTTGAATATTGATTTATTCTCTGTAAAACTGATGATCAAATATCAAGAAAATAGCAACATTTTTTAGAATAACTGTCTCATATTTCGGAGTAGACCAGAAGCAACTTAACACTTGCGCGAGCTTTCTACTTACTTTAACTCAAAACAATTTTCTGCATAAGAATTCACAACTCAGTCCATTTTTGGCCTACATGTATCACAATGATAAAATATAGCAAAACTATAGATTATTCAGTGAATCCACTCAGTCTGCTCTGACGATAAGATCGAAGGGCTAACGCTCGAAACGTCAACTTTACACCAAACCTTACGGAGAAAAACATACCATATCAACCCTTGTTGATCAAAACCCATATATAAATTATTGAGTCACGTCCAAAGCCATGCCAGGGAATTTATAACCTCCTTCCTTTTCTTTGTCCTTCACTTACGCACTTCAAATCTCGAATTTCCTTTAATTTACTCTAAAATGAGAGTAACCCTGACACTTTTTCAGGACAACAAACTTTGCTGAATTCAACAAGGTAACAACTGACTGCATAAAATGAAAATTGACCAGTCGGGACCTCTTGAAGGGAAAGTGTTAGGTCAGTGGAGTTCTAATATATATCACGGTTTTCCAAAACCTGACATTTAACGAATTTTATAAGCTTTCCGTTGATATATAGGTTATGTATGGATAACCGATTAATATTAACGGAGTTATAGTTGATAGCCGAAAAAGGTTTACGTCAACCTTAATGGTGAGATGTGTTTTTTACTCTGTTCTTCAGCAACAACTGCGAGTCAGACCTAGATGGCTCAAGTATTTTCTTGACAGTATTCAGTAATGCATTGTCAATGATTGTGTGGGTATACCGGATCCACGCGGCATGCTACAAATTAATCAATTCCATTTCTAAACAAGAGAGCACATGTTTTTTGTTAAAGCGCTACCTAAGGCCATGGAAGATCAAGCAAATCACTAAACCCCAGAGTGCCGAATTGGTTAAAGTATGTAGCATTAGTGACAATTTCAAAGGCCGAGAACATGAATGGTGTGTATTCGTTATTTAAGGGGAGCTGCAACTTGTATCGACGTTTCCGCGTAATTACGTCATAATCTGCCAATATCTCGGTTTCAATTTAATTAAAGAATCAAAATTTTGAATCATAGCTACTTGGTACCGTAAGATTCATCAATTTTTTGAGAATTTTTTGAGATAATTTAGAAGGAAAAGAGATGGGGGGCAAATTGTTACTTTTGAAGGAATTTTTAGGAATTTTTTTCATTTTAGGTTTTTTGGAGTTAATATTTAATGGACGAACGCCAGCCAGCTCGTATGCTAGCCGAGGGGTGGCCCTTGCTCGCTTAGGAACAGTGTTTGTTGCGCTCTATTGACTTTCCCCCCCCCCGTTTTAAATCTCCTCTCAAACCCCCCTAATCACAACCAAAATACGACCTGTAGCTTCCCCTTAAGCACTAAGCTACTAAGTGAGGTTTTTCGTAAACACATAAATCCATGTTTGGTGCAAGAAAACAGTCAGAATTCAAATTTTTTTTTAACGATATGTCACTAAAATAGAGGGGAAAAGTGTTTGTTTGGTCCATAAAAATGAAATAAGAAAATTTTAAATTTTCAAAAAAGCCATGCCCACTTATTTTCATGTTTCTCTTCGATACGGGTTGGTGAAAGTAGGGTCGGTCAAAGCTGCTTGCAAATGGCTGACGTTTAGCTGTAACCATTTTGAAAATCATTGGAGGCCGCTAGATTTAGCCTTCCATCCCTTTGGGATGATCTTTTTACGAAAGCTCTAGCTTATAAACGTTTCCAGTACGAAAGCAATTTGTTTACTTGTTGTAAGTTTTGAGAGTCTTTTACTGTGGAGGGGAGGGGCTGGGATTCAGTATTCCTGTTGCGTGGTTTAGATCGAGTAGGACAATTTCCTTTTATGGCATGCTGAGTTAGTATTAATATTATTTCTTGCATTGTCATTATTTTAGATTATTCTATTTATTTATAACAATTTCATCAAGAATGCGAGGAGGCATACAGCAGAGCTGGGCTCCAAATTAGGCATGCATCCAAAAGAGAGCAAGTAAAAACAAGAAGAAACAGAACAAGAAAACAGAATATAAAATAAAGTAAATCTTTTAAATTGAATATATAATTATCAACTAACGTATTAATAAAAGTTCTCAAAAATTAAGACTCAATCCAATTTGTTACATATGACAAACGTAGTTAGAAACAGTATCCTGTTGGGAGAAGGACGTCACGAAGAGAGCAGTAATTCAATATTAAGAGAGGCAGATTTCCATGTAAATGTGTTGTCGGTATCAAATATAGACCTATAACACGAATTTATTTATGTTACCAAAACATGAGCCACGCATAATATGCAGGATGAAACGTTGGTGTGGGAAAAATCCTAAAGGAAACTAAAGTTTTTGTTGAATTCTCTAAATATTATTTAAAAAATCCCATTCAACACGCTCTGAGAGATGAATAGAATAACGAAAAGAACATCCTTGTTTAATATTTTTTTCTGCAGGAATACGATACTCCTATCTTTAACTGAGGCTCTAGGTTTGTCGCAAAAGTAATGTTAATTTATTTCGCAATTCAAATTTTTGTTTCCCTTTCAGAAACCGAAGCCCTTTTCTCTAACCCCCTTTCTCGCAGTTGCAAAGAAAGTGGAAGAAATGGTTATTGTGGGATACCAGTTTACAATATTATTGATTAAAAGGTATAATTATAACGTCAGAATTGAAGCACAAAGTTATGTAAATATGTTGTTTTCGTTGCAGTCAAGATAGTCCCAATATCAGATATTGGTCTGGCATGCATGCTTATCCTTTTCGGTTTACGTGCTCAATTTTTAAAAGCCTTTAATTGATGGTTTGCTATGCACGGCTTGCTTTTCAATGGCTTGTAAAGTCTCATTATAACTCATACTTTAATTGATTCGAGACATCAACCGTTTCTGTCTAAAGTACAAAGAATTTACTGGATGATAAACTCGATCATTTAGAGGTAATTTTTTATATTACTTTGCTGGTTTGATAAAATTCTATTTATCTGAATGATGATTGCCCTGGGAGGCTCTATTTAAAAAATTTCACGCAAAAACGTTTTCTTGCTCTTTAACACAACACAGGTGCATTCTTGCGTCAAAGTTCTGATATATGTTATTTTTCAACAATACTTCTACTTTTTTAGGCTTGGCTCGCAGGTCGGCTCGACATAAGGAGATTAAATGGATAAAATTGGACACATTCGCTATAAATATTGAAGTTTGATTGCCTATTATGGTATCAGAGCGTCTTCTGATGTCATAAAACACTTGTACAGAATTAGATGTAGCCGGCAAAATGCTTAGGCTTGGGCTGTCACGGCAATTCACTCACCTCGTAACCTCGACGTTCGACAACCTTATAGGAATCATCTCAAAGCAACCGCCCAGTTTGTCTTCGTTTTTCAAAAACATTCTTGCTTAACCTATGAAAATCAAAGCAATCGTGAAAATTGTTAAAACCCAAGACTAAGCTATAAAGTATTTTAGTTTGATTTGATGCAATTTTTAGAAAAGTGTGGTATTTGGAATTCTCAAACTCAATTAGTTCAGGTAGTATTTTTATACCTTGCATTTTTGTTGGACGCTTAAAAATATTGATACAAGAAAATAGTTGTGAATTGAACACACAAAAAAAGAAAACCTTGACCAAACATATATTAGTTTTCTAAAGAAACAGAGGAAGTACAATCGAAGAACATTTTTCCTACAAACTGACCAGTTTCTTAAATGAAAGTTTAAATATAGTAGTGTGATCTTCCGCGATCTTCCTTAACTTTCACTATATCACTTCGACAACTGAGCAAAGACTAAAATGTTATTCTGTAAGGTTTTGATGGCTGTAGCATTGATCACACTTCAAAGGAGACAAAGCTAACAAACAACTCGCCTTTGCAACTTTAAAAATCAAACTTCATTACACACATTACCGGGAAAAATCTAAATCAGATACACTGACGTCCATCATATCGACTACAGAAGCAAGCGCATAAATACTTCGATGAATGTCTACACCTGGTGATTTGACGCATAAGTTGAACAGCTCGTTTACATTAAATGATAACAGACCAACGGTGGCTTCGGATGAGACTCAAGCGTCGATTGAAGCAGTGGATGTTTTGAAGTACGTAGCGTTGGTACTCATATCTCTGTTGAACATTCTGGGGAATACATCTGTCTGCATTGTTGTAGCAAAAAACAGGAGGTTACGAAATGCAGTTCGAAATCTAGCGATCGCAAGTTTGGCATGTGCGGATTTAATGATGGTGCCCTTCTTTCTGTACACACTAGCAAAAATTTCGCATAGAACTGTCCACGATGCATGTGTTTTCTTCGTGTCATTTCTAATAATGAGTTTGTACACAAGTATTCTCCATTTATTTGTCCTGTGCGTTGACACATATGTGGCAGTGTTCTATCCTTTACGCTACAGAACGATAGTCACAAGGAACAGGATTGCTTATGCATTATTATTGGTCTGGGTTCTGCCAGTCTTGAATGTCCTTATTCTGCCCCTATCGATTGATGCATTTCAAGCTTCAGAGTACAGAAGTAGGATGTTCTTATGTGGCCGATACCATTCGGGGCCCCAGCCGCCACCAACACCACTTTACAGGATTCATTCTCTCGCCACCGGTACAATTTTTGCTGCCTTACCATTTGTATTGATTGTGGCCGCGTATGCGAGAATAGCTAAGGCGGCCTGGTATCAAGCTTCGAGAGATCGAGTTGATATGGCTGGAAACTCCAACACACGCATGCGTGGAAACATTCGCAGAATGAGAGAATTGAAATGGGCAAAAACCGTAGGTGAGAATCAACCTTTATCATTCTTTATATTTCGTGTTTGTTTTGTTATGATTTATGATTTATTTTTGCGACAAATTAAGACTAAAAAACGCATGGTCTGGAAGATGTGAGAACACGAAAGATGACTTAAGAGAAGCACGACACGAAGGGAAGTGCTTTTTCAGCCTATCTAGTGTTCTATAACAGTTCCTACCCTGTGTTACAGACTCAGCAAGAGTGGTGGAGTTACAGCTTCAAGTGCGTCAATAACTGAACGTAGCAAGCTTAGCCTGAGCTTGCATGACTGATTGGAATCGTAACTTCTCCCAGGTGTTTTTTCTGTGCGCGCATTTTCCATGTCAGCTCGACCGCGCGCTTGTAACTCAACTACCTGATCCTTGGGGTTAGTGAGTCTGTCACACAGGTTAATATTATAAGAGCTTCAATAACGATAGGAGTCAGAAGCGAGACGTTTCTATTTCTTTCATAAAATGTTTAAACGCCCACTGATCAAGTGGGCCGCATCTCTGAGTGCGTCTAGTTTCGCGCAGATGAAAGCCGTTTCAATAGGTAGCAAGGCCGGAGATCGCCATCTAATGCTGATCTAAAATCCACTGCGAGCTAGCTAACAAGAGTACTGATTATTCTAAACAACCTTTAACTTCAAGAGCATTATTAATAGGGACTTTAAGCAGCTAGTACAGCTACGGCTCAGACATAGACTACTGAAAACCAGCTTTCAGTTTTTGTCTTTTCTTTCGTTTGCCACCCATTTCTTTTTAATGTTTCTTGTATAGAGGAGTGCAAAACCTAAATTGGCATTGTTATCTGGGAACTTCATTTGCTTAAAAAATTTGGAAATGATCGAAAATGTTGTGCAGCGAACGGAAAGTTTCGAAAATCTTCGGCAACATTCGGAAAATCTTCGGAAAAGCTCAGAAGTTTTCGGAAAATGTCAGAAAACTTTGGAGAAAACATTGTTAAATCGTCGGATGTCTTCAAGAAATCTTTGAAAATGTTCGGAAAATTTTCGGAAATATTAGAAAATCTTCAGAAAATGTTTAAAAATGTCCAAAAGACTTTTGGAGTATTTTGAAACTTTTTTTGAAAAATCTTTGGAAATCTTCCGAAATCTTCGAAAATGATCGGGAATTTCGAAAAAGTTGGTAATTTTTGTAGCTATGGTATTAAAAGGAAAAACCACTTAAGTTTGCACTCGTGATATTACGCCACTTTGAACAAATACTTTTTCATTTTAAAATTCTTCCAGTACGGTGGTGTTTCATGCACTAACACGTTCCTTGATCCTTTGTTTTACAGTGATAGTGATCAGCGCCTTCATGTGTTGCTACGTCCCCCTCTTCCTTGTTGCCGCGGTGTCACTACGGTTGCGAGGTTCCAACACAGTCATAGAGAAACTTCTCGCAGCATTTGCCTATCTGGCCTACACAAACACCTGCCTCAACCCCTTAATATACTCGTTTCGCTCATCGGAATACCGTACTGGGTTGAGAAACCTGTTCTACCGATTGAAAGGCCGCTTTTGGGAAGAACGAGAAAGAAGACCTCGACCATTGCGGGAGTGTAGCACAGCAAATGCTAGGCAACGTGTAAAATGTAGGACTACAAATGGCAACAGTTCTAAAGACAACTTGAATCTTTCTTGCAGTTCTTCCAGCCAGAGCGATGAAGTGTCGCCGATAAACCGAAGTGAGATAGAATCGAAAATGTAACCAGTACAAATTAAGTAAATGTAAAAAGGACGCTGTAATCGTTTTGCTCTTGCACTATCAATGTAAACCTGGAGGGGAGAGGGGAATTGGGCGGAAATATGACAAATTCATAGAAAACTGTCACCCGGGGGTGTGGTATGATATTTTAGTCAAATCTAGCTGGTGGAAAGTTTTCATCACCAGTATATCAGGAGAAGAAATTAAGCTGCGAGACTGATCATTATGTCGAATTCTCCATTCATGGCACGAAGGAAAATGCCATAACCCCACCCATTGCCCCCCTCCCAATCCCCTTATCCCCTCTGCGTTTACATTGATGGATATATTACCTTCTTTAATCCTTTTACCACTGTTTTCCCTCGGAAAAGGAGGAGGGCGGAGTTACTGGGATATATACTTAACGGGGTGGTGAGAATGAAGTTATAATTAACAATTTGAGCACAAGGTTGCGTTTTCTATGGGTACGAACAACATAGAAGCATCCAAAGAAGAGCTGCCAGATTTGTTCGCGGTGATTACGACCGTACCAGCAGTGTAACATCAATGACCAGGGACCTCGGTTGGTGATCATCTCTGGAGTCTCGCCGCACGGTGCACGACCTGATACTATTCTACAAGATCTATAGTGGGGCAGTTATCATCCCGTTCCCCCCTCCTGAACTCGTTCCCACCGAACGCAGAACCAGGGCCAGCCAACAACATCATCGAACATTCGTTCATCCATGAACCTCGGTAGACGAAAAGATAAGTACTCTTTTTTTGTACGAACTGTTCCCTACTGGAATTCTCTCCCTTCTTCAGTCGTAAATGCTAACTCTCTTACCTCCTTCTACTCCCAAGTCAGTAATATGTATTGTAATTAAATTGTATCAGCCGCACCATGGCCGCACTCACCAATACCATAGCACTATACTAGTATTGTTCCCTACAATGTAAATCAGTCCTAGCTGATTCTTTTTTTCTTATTCAGCACTGTAACTCACCTGCACTGACTGACCGCCATTGCCATATTAGTTTCTAAAGGCAATTATTCCAATTCAGTAAAGATTAAAGAGTAATGTAGTAGACAGAAGATTCGAGCGGCCGCATAACGAACTTTTTGTACTGACATAGTTTATCCGTCCGAGTCAACATTCCCGTTTAAAGTGCGTCTTCTGCCAGGGCCACAGCTGGCTTTTTTCTTTGGACAGCTCTTTATTCCAGTCGAACAAATACTGATTGTTTGCAAAATACAAATATGTATAATATAAGGCTTACTCTGGTTAAGAATTGTTGACTGATAAAAGTTGATTAAAAAAACAATTTGTATAAAATTGTAGCCTTCCTCAGGGGTGAAAGTAAAAAGAAAATGCATATGAATTAGACAACGAATTAAAATTTCAATCTCTTTTGTCCCAGTAAGGCCAAATGCAAATACTCCCGCTGGAGCTTGAGACCGTCATTACAGTTGAGGGGTTTCTTGTATGAATTTATTTCCCAGGCCTGCCTATGTTGCAATACAACATTTTATAAACCCAAGATATCTTAAAATTTGAAAATACAGAAAAGATAAAGAAATGTTTTGTTGGGTTTACTTTCAAGTAAAACGTTCAAGAGATACGGTTAAGGTTACGGTATACTGTCTAACTCTTAGTATATTAACATCATGCAACTCTTTTTGGTTTATAAATTTATTTTCTTTATTAAGCTACTAATTTCATGTACCTGCCTTGCTCGACCGCTTCTTAGCATCCTGTTTAGTCTATGACTTAAAGGATTAATAAATATGGATGAATACCTTGAGTAGTGTTTTCAGAGGATAGCTTCGTTAATACGCGCCGGTTACCCATGAACCTATATATCACTGGAAAGGTTGTAAATTTCTCTAACTGATGGTGTACGTCATTTTTGTAAAGTCATCTTTGTAAGCGAGAATTAACACGTTGTTTGTGACCGAGCGTTTTCCCTTCATGAAGCGCCAAGTCCCTCAGTTTTTAATTTCTAAATTCAGCACACTTTGAATACTAATAACGTGTCAGGGACTTTTGTTAACGTATGTCATCCATATTTTAGAACTTATTCAAGAATATTTTAAATTTTTAAGCGGATTAGTGGAGAACTGAGCCCATAAAGAAAAAAAATCGAATTTCCAATTTTCCTGGCACGTTTATGAAGTTTACTTATTACACTATCGCTGTGCCAAATTTTATGGCGATAGGACAAAAATCAATTGAGTTGGGTCCTTTTTATGACCGTATTTCTGCATGTAAAAATTGCTTTGAGAAAACAGCATTTTAAAAAACATCGCCAACCAGCCGTTTACTTCCGGCGAACACTTTCCCTTGAAATATCTCGGGAGCTAAAAAAAATTGCTTGAATGCCCTTTTCGGGGAAAACCTTATGCCTTCAAAAACTAAAAGTGCCTATATTAACCCATTTCAAACTTTACCGTGACCTTAAATGAAAGTAAGAAAATGTTTTGTATATATTAAAGTAAGTCGCCGCCGGATTCTTGCCTCTGTGCTAATAAAATTTCAGTTGCACGTAAATCCCCCAAAATCATTTCTTAAGCCAGTCGGTGGTGAAAGTTTTAAGCCTAATTGTAATTGTAAATGCACTGTCTCATAAAATGAATAAGAAGGCATTTTATCTGCTTTCGTGTTAAGCACCTGACGCAACAGCAAAAACAAAACCGTGAATGGTTCAGCTTCGCCTGCCATTTCTCAGTTTCCCCGCACGAGTTGCACGTTTTCCTTTTCACGAGAATATTAACTCAATCTGAGGCTTAATTTTCCTAAATGCTAACAAGATTAAGAAAAACAAAGTTGTGGTTTGACAGAACCATGAAAACTGATCTCAATGTTTTTATATTTAAGTGAAATAATGACATTCATGACTTGAAATTATAATATTACCCTCGTTCAATATCGCCATTTGTCACTGAAACTACTGTTGTCATTGAATTTAGAATTATTTAGGGACTGCATTTTAATGAGATGAAATAGTGCTTTGCTAAACTTCCTGTCACGTAGTTTTGATACAGTAGATTCTAAAAAGTGAACAATTTGGGCTGATGCAAGTTTTGACCAAAGTCCAAATTGTCTTGGTTCCCACTCATAAGCGTACCACTATATTTAACTCTGAAGAGTTCGTTTGTTTGTCGCGCGCCATGCGCTTCCCTTTCGGTTTCCTTTAAGGGGAGCGTCACATATCGATTTCTCCACGAGAAACGTCATGGCGACGTTAGGGGGTGGTGGGGGGGTTGGG
>JAOEHT020238324.1:0-10804 GCA_025448195.2 Parazoanthus atlanticus | reverse complement strand
GCGTCCCTGGTTCGATACTCATCAGTACTCTTATCTTCGTTTTATGTAGATTCTTCTTTTCTTCAGTTTAGCTTCTCCTTTTAATTTGCAGTTTTTCTAAGTGTGAGTGTTTGTTCGAGTTTGGTAGTAAGTGTAAGGCCTCCTTGTGGCCCTTCTGATCTAGTGCTATCCCTAAAACATGGCCTCAGTAGGCAAAAGCTGTACTTTGTAAATCGGCCTTAAGAGAGTTTGTATAGGCAAAATCCGACAAAGACAGAATTCCACAAAATGAAGATATTAATTATAAACAAGTTTGTTTACTCTGCGTATCACTGTCTTGTCCCCCTAAGAGTTTTGGGTCTAATCCAGATTTGCCTCTAGTTACAGGGTATTCAAAGAGTAAAATCAACTAAAACGTATGTTTGTTTCTTCTTCAGTGAATTAAAACAGTGAATTTTCGTGGTTTACCTTATTGACCCTATTGGTTAGAAAACATTGGTTGTAAACACTCTATGTATTTCGAAGTATCAACTATTAATACACTATAATGGTTTTAGCTTTAGTAAAGCTGTTTTCCCCCAAATCTAATTTTGGAAAACTTTGAAAAAGGAACTGTAAACGTCAGAGACTCAACCAAATCATGACAACTACTGCAGCGATGGTTGTAGTGTAGCAAGCCTTCAGCACTCCTCCGTCGCAATGTGCAGACGTTTTGAGATCCTTTTTAATCTCTTCTTCATCCAGTTGCGTAAGAAGATATTTCTTGAACTCGTTACTTAGCCATTCCTTCGCGTTCTTGTCACTGTCGAGCAATTTCCAGAATGGTTTGACTACCAGCTCTATGGGATAAGGTTGGATGTGGACCGAGTTATGCCAGGCAGTGTCGTTATCGCATGCCTGAAGAGAGACGTAATAACAAGTTAAAATTGTCAAAACGAGAAATATATAAGAAAACTGATTTTTTTGTAAGTCAAACTATGCTTTTATTAAATTCCAAACCATTGCGTTTATAAGAACTTTTTTTTTTGTAATAACGTTGAGGCTCAAACAGTGCCTGAATTTAAGAACATGTTTAAGAACAGACCTCAGGATGAGACTAGGAAAGGAACGTTAACTTTTATACATTTTGAAAATAGAACGGAGAACCGCTACTAAATATCGTGAGAGAGAAGTGCTATTTCACATTTGATTTTGGTAAACAGGCCATAGCAATGCATTTGGGTACATATATGAACGGAGCTAGATGTTCGGAACAGCCAATCAAAAACATTCAATTGATCATTGTCGTTTTCAGGACTATTTGGAAAGTTTAACTATAATAGAAACTTAATCTATCAAATAAATGGTATGTTAAACACGAATCCTAATTTTTCTGTTTTTTATCTCAAGAGCTTATTCCATTATATAATCTCGTTGAAAGATATATTTATTATTGAACTTACCAGCAAATATATAAGAGACATAATGGATAACTATTCTGTTATAATCACAAATATGTAAGGCAAGATTTTAATATGTGATATACAATATCTAGTTTCAGTAGATATACTAATTTCATCCAAAGTTTTTAAAATATTGTATTTTTTTCATCGCTTTATATACTTTTTTATTGTTATATACTCATTGGACTTACACTAATGTAAACATAGTAGTTTTCAAAGTGCCAATAAATGCCATTATTGTTATTATTGGTAAGTCGAAGTCGATTACACGTCTAGTCCTTATCTTTATACATGGCATGAAATCATGCCTGAAATCGCACTTTTTCGACTTACCAATAATAATAATAATAATAATAATAATGGCATTTACTGGCACTTTGAAAACTACAATGTTTACATTGAGTATATAACAATAACAAAGTATATAAAGCGATGAAAAAAATACAATATTTTAAAACTTTGGATGAAATTTTATCTACTGAAACTAGATATTATATATCACATATTAAAGTCTTGCATTATGTATTTGTGATTATAATAGAATAGTTATCCATTATGTCTCTTATATATTTGCTGGTAAGTTCAATAATACATATATCTTTCAACGAGATTATACAATTATAGAATAACCTCTTGAGACTAAAAACAGAAAATTTGGATTCGTGTTAAACTTTCCAAATAGTTCTGAAAACGACAATGATCAATTGAATGTGATAATATGTTTTTGATTGGCTGTTCTTATCTTTATACATGGCATGAAATCATGCCTGAAATCGCACTTTTTTAAATCAGCTTTTAGTCTTTAAGGTTTTCAACTTATTTTAGGTCATATTTAGGATTGTTTATATTAGTATTGTTCTACTTCGTAATTATTTATTACCAATTGTTCTGCGCTTTTGATCATCCTTATGTTAAAAAGCGCATTAGAAATTAATAAATTATTATTATTATTATTATTATTATTATTATTATAATCACACAATACCCAACAGCTAGTGCCGGCGAATGCTTACAAACGGTAATCAAAAGTCCTGACCTTAAAACTGTACCACGAGTTTTCGTTGAAATCTGCCATTGTAAATCACGAATGAATGAAACCGGTCAACGATTCACAAGGAATTACAAAGCCTGCGTCAAACTAGACTTGAAAACAAAACACTTTTGAATCAAAAGAGATAATTGGTTGAAAATATTCTGCTGAGGAACCTGATTGGTCCAAAGAAATCTACTGAACTATATGCCACTTACTGGAGCAAAAGGAGAACGAAACAATTGACTGACTCTATAACTTGATTTGCAATATACGGCAGCTAAGTAACAATTTACCCATTTTTAAAATTCCAAAATTTAGAACCAAGCAAAGTTTGCATAAAATTACAAAAACAGGTTTTGATTCCTCCTGACCTGTCACTCAAAACTTGGTTGCCATGTATAAAGATAAGGACCAGACGTGTAATCGACTTCGAATTACCAAAATGTCCGCAGATAAATTGTAGGGAAAGTCTTTAAGTTATGAGCGTTTCAGAGTTATCAAAAATAAGGTAGTAGGGGTGGCTGTTTCAACCCCCCCCCCCCCCCCACAAAGCCAGATGTAGGGTTAAATCGGAGCCCTGCAACTCCCCCCTCTGTCTCTCATTTGGAAACCCCCTAGCCCTTTATATATGTTAACCCACGCTTACGCCCCTTTTGTCGCGTTGATGTTGGCGTGTCAGTTATGCATCTACTAGGTCTTAATATCAAAGCCTCAGGTTGTTTCTTGTTCGCTGATACAAAAGCGCAAACGTCTTACGAAGATAAACCGACAGTACCGCAAAGAAACTGTTGACGGTTACACACTCCATAAACATAATATAAGAAAAACGAATTCCTTACTTCCCGATTCAAGGTATCGCCTCCGAGGCACGTTGTGGTTGGACCAGATATAACTTTTTTTTTCACTGATTCCTGCATAGTATCTTCGTAAACTGCTTTCATAGATATGTTGTGTGTTTCCTTATACATAAGCTTGAGTTTTGCTTCGAAGTTTGCTTTTAATGAGCCACTCTTTTCCAGAGAGCAGTAATCCACGCTGAAGACGGACTCCTTTCTACCTCCCATTACAGCTTCCTTGATGTAGTGTGTACCATACTCGTTGAAGAAATCCATGGCTTTTGATGAATCTCGGCTTCCAAGAAAGGCAGTCAAATCGCGTTTGAAGTTGTCGCCCCAGTTTGCTGTATCACCGAAGTTGAAGGAATTGGTAAAGCTACGAGAGATTTATAAATGATAACCAATTAAAATTATTCTTTATGGTTACAAAAAATATTTTAAGCTTTTTCAAATCTGTTCTTAATAATATGTTCTTGTTCTTAATTGCTACAAGATATGCGTGCAAATATAGCCATGTTTAATTTAAAGGTTGGATAAATTATCACACATTTACACAGCGAAGTGGACAGTAGCCTGCGTAGCAAGCGCTAAAGAGAGAGGGAAAGGAGAGAGAGAGAGAAAACAAAAAGAAATTCCTCTCTCCTTTCCTCTCTCCCTTTAGCGATTGTTGCACAGGCCCTGTGGATAGCTTACGGCAATTAATAACAAGTAGCTATTACTAAAACAGATTTGAAAAAGATTTAAAACCGACTGGATTTGGTAACTTTTTAAATGCATTTTTCCTTGATCTGTTTGTGATCGACAGCTGTCAAACTTCCACACTATCTCCAACTCTATAAGATGAGTTTTTTCATTCCTTTTGTTTTGCATCTAATGTTTTCACTGAGATGTTTTTTAAAAATTAAAAGTAATAACTTTGAATTTCGTAGAGAGGTCATGTGTCCCATTTTATCCAATCGGTTTGCCCAAATGGCCTAGAAAATGTAAAAATTCAAATGCTGACACTGAATAGAAATTTGGGGTTTCAGCATTTCTCCACAAGGCGTTCAGCGTTTACCAGTTATTCTGCGTAAGAAAGGGCGTGGTCGCTTATCACCGGCTACTAGTTTGTGCGAACTATCTGACAGCCGTAAGTCTACAAAGCTGCGCTCAGGTTCCTCCTGATTTCGGTTTCGGATTGGTTCCTAAGGATAGCAAGCTTACTTTTGATTGTCGAGTGGCGAAACTGTGATTACGGCTGCCATAGAGCCACATTCCTGCCATTGTATTAGGGCATTCAACCTCCCAAGCTCTATCTGTGTTGTCCTGTAACCTGCACCGACTAGCGCGTGTTACAGGACTGTAGCAACCGACCAGAAATATTATTCATTCCCGTCGCAATTAAAACTGAATTGTGAGATATTTACAATGTTTAAAATTAGCAATCATATAAAAATTTTACATTATTTAAAATCAGTCGCTCGTTCTCTCACTCTACACACTCACTCACTCACTCACCCACTCACTCACTCACTCACTTACTCACCCACTCATTCATTGTGACAAATGTGATTGATGTGACATTGTCGTGAATTTTGTTTAAAGAGTCGCATTTGGGGATATTTCCATGTTCTGAGAAGTAATTTGGTAAGTAGTAACCTAATTTTAAGGGTGCACAATATGTCATCAAGCAATTACTAGAACTATTTAATATAAAATTTCAAAATTAACTCACACCTGGCCCTAAAAAGCCTGTAATCCACGCCTGCAACAGCAGAACCGTGGGATCCTCCGGAAAAGAGTTGAGAGTAGCCTTCCAACTTCACTGAACCTTGAACGGCTCCCGACACATCCTCTTCATAAGTGAATCCGAAGAGGCTAACCGTTCCTTTGACTTGCTCTTTAACAGATTCGTACACTCGAGAGTATGGATTGAAGACGGTTTCGACGTTTTCGAGAGAGAGTCCTTTAGGCACCAGAAAATTCTTACTTCCTTTCTCAAAGTAACGCAGCGTTTGAAGGTAATCTTCATCCCTATAACGGGGAAAATCTATTTCTTTGAGCCAGCGAGAAGATCTCATCTTAAGTTTCTTCATATCCCAACCGCTCATGAGATAACTCAGGCCCGGCACACAGCCGTCAGTAGCCCACTGCAACAAATAACATTCGATCTGTGCTTGATGCTCCAGTTGTCCTTTCTTTTTTGCAAAGGTGATGTCTGAGATTCCCCCGTCAGGTGAGTTACGCACATGGAAGGTAGTGAGTTCTCCATACGTTCTGTCATAAGTAGCTCCAAAAAGGCTGAAGTTCTTAAAATCCGGGTGCACTATTCCAGTTTCAGGAAGCCTGACTCCATTTTGTGTCACTTTGCTACTGTATGTAAAGTTCTTGAAAGGGACCATGAATGGAATAGGCTTGTCGTTACCCGTTGGAATAAAGAGATAAGGTCTGCGGTACTTATTTGCACATGCGTCCCTTGCTGTATTGACACACTTAGCTTCAACGTCGCCGAAACAAAACAGAGCTGGAATTTCGTACCAACCTGTGAAGTCAACGTAAAACGAGACAATTCTACTTGCAGTATATTCAGTTACTGTATAAACCATCAAAACTTTCGTAAACCGTCACCCACTTTATAGTTTACGTTTGCTGCATGAATGGAACATTTGGTGCAACAGGTTTTGGTAATTGTGACGTCACCGTGACGTAAACCGTTGAAAAGAGTCTCGTTTTTGGAGAATAAACTGCTTTAATTGAAGGAAAAAAGTTTACCGAGAATACTTTAAGGTTGAAAAAACGGTTATATTGTCTATATATAATAAGAAATGGACGGAGTGCATGAGCAACTTGTTCCAAAGTGATTGGAATGAAACGAAAAGCATTGTCCTTCAGCTTCAAGTTTAAGTTGATAGACGCCGGGAATGGTTGTGAACAGTTTATTTAAATAGAACTGTCCTAACAAACTCTATCCTTTTCAAAACTCGTTTCTGATCTACCTACTAGCGTTTGGTATAGTTGATTACGCCATCACGTTCCAGGCAGGGAAAGGAAACTGTCTAAGAAAGTTTTAGACAACAAAAATGATAAGCTGCGTTCCCTGCTCCCTTATTCCCGGAGATACAGCCTTAGGAAACAAAGACACTACAAACTACTGCCGGCAAAAACTAATCGTTTTGCAAACTCTTTTATTTTAAAAAGCTGCAGTCTGTACAATCATGAAAGTAGTTAAGAAGATATAGTTTAATGGGTTTTTATAGTCATGTTAAATTCACGCAATTCAGTTTCCTTTTACTGCCAGGTGAATTATGTCTAATAAAGTTCAAAGTTGAAAGGTTAAAAGTTCGTGCTTCAAAGATTAACAGCGCGTTCACCATGAATAATACAGACTGGGGGCAGGAGGGGATGGGGACGAGTAGGTTGCCACACGCAGATTTATATTTTGCTGGAGAAAAAATGACACGCCAAAAATTGGCCGGAGCAATTTTACTAAGTATCGTGATAAATATTTACAGTCGCACTAAAAAGTAAGCCAATCTTGTGTAACTACCGTAAAATTCCGATAATAACCCCCGGGGCTTATTTTTGGTCAAAGGGCCTTTTCGCCAAATTTTTCTTGGGGGCTTATATTACATGGAAGGAGTTTTCCGTTTCAAATGTTGGTTCCTAAATGCCCCGGGGCTTATACACGGTGGGGCTTATTATCGGAATTTTACAGTATTGCATTGTAATAGAGTTAAAACTATTTGCCATGTTACTGAAGGTTTAAAAGACTGTTGGTTTATATATTCATTTTTAACTAATTTTAGTAGGAAAGTGTAATGCTCTTAGCAATGTTTACAGTAGTTGTCAGGTTGTGGTCAATACCTGTAACTTCTGACGTCACAGTTTTTTTTATTATTATTATATTCTTAGACAACTAATTTGAAGTATCTTTTCTTAAGTAATTGGTATTTATAATTGTTTTTATTATGAACAAAACAGGGCCCACCTGGATTTCCTGGACAAAAAGGACGAAAGGTAATTAATTATCAATAAGATTATATAAATTATCATGATAATAAGATCTAATAATTTATTAGAATTATAGGAGACAAATATCCAACCCAATGTTTGAAGGCTCTCAATGCCTGACCTTGTTATGACCCAAAATATGTATTTGGAAGAATTGGTGTTTTCTGATATCACACTATAAACCTGAGTATTGTCAGTCTACATTCCATGCATATCATTTCTTAGCCTGTAATTCGAAATAAAATGAAATTTGGATCTTGTCTGTCCATTCTATAGGGTGAAATGGGACTTCAAGTGGTTGGAAAGCAAGGCGATAAAGGAGAGAGAGGAATGAAAGGTGAACCAGGCAAGAATTACAATGGCAGCTATGTTGGTGGAGGTAAAGGCGCAATTCAGGTAAACAAACTTGGATATATGAGAGTTTTAAGGTTGTCAAAAGAAACCAGTGATTGGCAAATTTGACCACTTATTGTACTATAAAACCACAGTTTTTTATTCCTTAGATTTACAGATTCTCCTCACCTAAATTTCCCAACTTTGGGAAAAAATAAAATTTTTATTTGCCATTTCTTTCTACACTATTTTTAATTATGAGTTTTATTTCAGATGAATCAAGGTTTGTCGTATTAATCCTCATTCCTGCCTTGTGACTTTCCATGCTAAAAACAGAATGATTTCCCAGTTAAGGAGATAACAAACTTCATTATTTTGGCCATCAATACAGTAAAGAAACATTGGAATGATTGTGAATATTTAAAATGAGCCTGAGGGGGCTGATTTTTATTTTTATTCCCTCCTCTACTCCTAACTTTTTGTCAAAAAAAATTTGTAAACCTAAAGATCAAAAAACTGTGGCCTTATAGACCTTATGCATAATACGCCCCAGTGGCCGTAAACAATAACTTCAAATCGAGGTCAGTTTCCAAGTTCTCAAGTGCTGTATTTCCGCGTTTCTAGCCTCGACTCAAAGTTTTTGTTCATGGCCAGTGGGGCGTATTATGCATAAGGTCTATTGTCCGCACAATTCCGTTTCTACAAGAATCAGTTTTTGCAACAACACTCACAGTTTTATTCTCAACGAATAAAGCCATTCCTACAACCAATTACAACACATACGTACCACACGGTCCTTGTGAAGCCACCTCTATTAACGTTTCGTTTTCACAGGAAGACTTTTTCAGTCTGCACTCGTTGTCAAACGTCTTCTTGTTACTTCCACAAACTGGTTCCTTCAACGTGGGACAACTCGCGGGACACACACAAGTAGGATTACCGTTTGTGACTTGACACACTGAATAAGGAGAAGCTGAGCAATCTTGGCTCAAACATGGATCTCCTGTGAAGGAATTCATGAAGAAGATTATAACAAGTAGCTTAAAGGAACCAGAGCAACCTTTTCCAATACCAATGATATCCCAGAGTAGCTTATGTGTATATCTGTTTTCGTTCCATAAATACGATAAGGGAAAAATGGATTTAAATTTGTTGCTTAGAAACGTGGACATACATTTATGTTTTCTATCAATAGAATAGAATTCTCGTCCACAATAAAAAATTCCGTTTTCGTTCAGGTATATCTACGTACGTAAAGTTTATTTAATTATCATTTTCATTCCTATTTACCTGCAGCTAAAAGGCTGATGTCCCAGGGGGAGGGGAAGGGCGGGGTATCAATTTTTTGTGTGATCACAACATGAAAATACAAAAATGTTGAGAGAGTGTTAGGCTCAGCCGATAAGATCGCTAGTTGCCAATTGAAAGTCCACCTTGTCTTCCGTGGATCAAGTTGTTGAAACACCTTAAACATGACTAAGCTCCTCGTTTGGGAAAATGGGTAACCATATGGACGCTCACTAAAAGTACTGCCTTTTTTTCACGAATATATTTCGAAATGTTCCGTTTAATCTAAGATGAACTTGCGGATTTGTAAAGTGGATGAGAATTGTATATCAGATGGTCAGACAGTCTCCTGGTGCGCTTTTCATTTCTCGTGTCCGTCCGCTCCAAGTGATCAACTGGTTCATTCCATTGTTAACTGAAGCTAAGCTCAAAGCGCGATTACAGAATACAGGGCCACTTTGGTCCACATTGTCGGAAGGCTTTGGACGCGCGCGCGTAATTTTCCACCCATGAACGTTAACTCACGCGCTCAAGACAATCAAGCGATTTTAATCCACCAGTAGAGACCAGTCTGGCCGGTACCAGTTTCAATAGTTTAATAGCAAAACCAAACCAAGGGGCTTTAATCCACAAGTAGAATTAGTCTGGCCGGAGCCAGTTCTGATAGTTGTCGGAACTATTTGAGAACCTGATCAGACAGACCCGAAAAAGGAAGCACTGTTAGTCTCCTAATTTTTTATTTTGTCAACTTTACCTCCGAATATTCCTTCTGTCACTGGATCCTGGACACGGCTCAATCCACGGTAATAACTGTTTCTTACATTGCCAACATTTGTTGCTATCGTGCGAGCTTCATCCTCATTTATCCTGTAACCTGGATTTACTACGTAGATGTCAGTTCCAGCGTCCCTCAGGCCCTTGGCATAACGAGCTGCAGGAGCCCTTGCTGTCGAGGGCCTACCGTCCTCTGTTGGTCCAATAATAAGCAATATTGCCTGGAAAGAAAGGAAGGAGGCTTCAGTATACTCCTGTACTCGGCCTCTTGGTCCGCGTAACAATAATAAAGTTATAGTCAAGGTCACTGAATTAATTAGATAAAACTAGATAATAAAAACATTGGAACATGCCCATGCAGAAGTCGGGAAAAACTTCAAGTATTTTGAGATAAAATTGATTACTTGATTAACTGGCATCTCTTCTATGTTTTGTTGTACAGTCTAGATAAGAATCTTGAAATAGTTTTAGTTTACGAACTGTGGCTACCACACTTAGCGTATAGTAATAGTATAATAATACAAAATAGCCGTTTGACCGATAATCTAGTTTAGTCGCCGTAAACAAAAAAGAACAAGAAAGAGCTTGAAGGTTAAGTAGCAAGAAGAAAAAAGTTTCGATTCTATATATATATCTAAAACGACACATTAAGATACAGAGAAGCTGTTTAAAACATATTAGTTCATACAATTCGTACAATTAAGCCCTGAGCAAGGCAGGACTAAGTCCTCTTTCCGTCCGCAGATAAAAACTCACTGACAAACTCTTCGCTCAGATTATCAATGACCAAAAGCACAAATAGCATGAACTTTTACCCGCCCAGAATTCCAACATAAACCTCGGGAAAACCAGAGCATCTAATACTCCGAGGTTCAAAACTGTACGTTTCAAGAGAAGTTTTATGGTCTCTAACTCAATTAGGGCACATTTGTAACGTTTATATTATATTCTCAGCAAATTTTTAAATTTTATTCCCTTCAAATTTTAGCGTATATTCAATTGTAAACTAATGCGTAATTCAGCCCTTTGGCTGCAATGTTTTTAGCAAATAAAGTTATTAGTATATGTAATAGGACTACATGCTGTCCAATTTGGAAATAATTGGATGAAAAAAAATTCCGAGGACAGCC
>JAOEHT020238233.1:0-10805 GCA_025448195.2 Parazoanthus atlanticus | reverse complement strand
CTTAATATTATCAAGATATAGTCTCCAGGGTCTGTTTTGTTCAAAGCCCGATTAGTACTAATCCTGGGTTAACTCTTAATAGAACCTATAGAGTTAACCCAGGATTAGTACTAATCGGGCTTTGAACAACCGGGCCCAGAGGTTTAAAAAGCAATTTATATGCCGCATTATTGGCCGAAACTCCCATACAAGCGATCCGGGGTGTTATTTCTAAATTGTCCAATAAGCTCTTAATTGTCTTAATTTGGGCAACCAGATATACCTGTATATATTGTAGCTCGCTAGCTGCCCAGATAAGCTGCAATCTGTACAGGTCTGTTTCACAGCCAATCAAAGTTTCAAAATGGCAGACAGTGATTACAATTTCTGGTTTGAATTATATCACGGTTAATTTCTCTGAAAAGAGATAACCAAGTTGAAAAACAGCAGGATTCTGGACAAGTGCAACAAAAGCAGGCAGACATTTCGTTAAAGGTTCGACAACATGGCTTGTCACTCGATTCATTCGTATGTGGAATTCCGAAGACTTGTACAACCAGACGAGTTTGACTTTCTCGTCAATATAGGGTTCAATGTATCTTTCCGTTAGGTACGTAGACAACAAGGCCGTGATCAAACTTTTGAGTTCAAACAATTTTTTTTTCGATTTAATATAGTACTCATACATAAACTGGCTCTCAGACACAATTTTCCGACAGTAAATTGCCCAAGCTGCTGCGATTGTAAACAAATTAAGCAAGAACAATACAATTTTAAGCCCAGGTTGGAAATAATTGAATTCAAAAAATTCCTAGGACTCTCAAATTGGATATAATTGAATTCAAAAACTTCCCAGGACTCTCAATTTCACTCGGTTTTCGGCCTCGTCCAAACATTAAACAGTCCTAACTCTGAACTGTTTCCAACTTTTACATATAAAATACTACTGCTAGTTAGTCCAGCTGAAAAGCCAGATAAAAAACCATTTGATATAGCCGCACAGCAAGTTTAATAGCTCTAGTTTGAAGTACTCGTTATCTTTAATAATTGATATTGCCAAGTTTTGGCAAAAGTGTCCGAGTCTTTGGTATCAAATGACCTCACAAAACAAAAATAGTGTTTTTCACTTATTTTAAAGTGCCTCTCTGATAAAAAAAAAAAATGCTGATTTTTAAGTTTTTGATAGATCTTCACCTAAATAGTAAGTGTGCCAAATCTTGTTACCCAAATATATTGGGAAGTTCGATTTTTTTAAACCTAAAACTGGATTTGACCGCCATTACTCGTTTTAAAAAGTCGGCGAAGCGCGAGCATAAGTTGACGTGACGTCATCCGCTCACCTCGGAAGAAACAGAAGATTTGTATGGAAAACAGCAGAGGCAGGATGGTTAACAAATATCTTCGTTAAAAACAGTCGATATAAAATGCCATCAAGTGAATGTGTTGTGTGTGGGCATATGTCAGATCCCACTCATGGGACGTCCGTTTACCGACATAAAGTATTGATCGGAGAGACACTTTAACAATCTTCCAAATAACACGGGATTACTAACACTCACGTCTCGTTGTTTTCGCTTTGCTCACTCGTGACAGATCTTTTCAACACGAGAAGACAAAATTAGTATCTCATATGCGGCCATGTTTCTGTTTATTTAATAAATTTCGGTGAAATTGATATTCGAAAATTTTTGGAACTCTTTGGAAGTGTTCGACAATTTTGGACAATAGGTTTTAAAAACTTTGTTAACAATTTTGTTAAAATGTCCGAAAAATCTTCGGAAAAATCGTTGGAAATCTTCGTAAAATGTCGAAAACGTTTTTAAAAAAGCTTTATACGATTTAAAAATTTTCGGAAAATCTTCGGAAAATTTGCGGAAGTGCTCAGATAAAAATTTCGGGAAGCCTTCGAAAGGGTTCAGAAACTTTTGGAGGTGCCTTCTACAGGAGATAAAGATGTTATTACCGTCAGCTTGTTTGGATGATATGCAGTTGACCATGCATGATAGCAATTTTGATATAATTTTTCTTACATGTGAAGATATATGATATCTGAACTTACAACACAGTACCGTTTCTTTGCACCGAGTTTGTCGTTTAACAGAGGAGTTTGGAATTTTTGAACAAGGCGTAGTTGTTGTGCAATCTTTTAAAGGTTCTATAATATACATTCTGTGTTCGATATCGAAAAAAAAAACCATATGGAATTTAAATTTGTTATTTCTAGGAGGAAAAACATTATCGAACCATTACTCAGAACATGGGTAGTTTATTTTTCTTTACTTTGTTTGCCTATGTGTATTAATGAAAATCATTCTTGATAAAGTGCTAATGATAGGACGTCAATCGGACTGTACATAGGCCGTATGAATGCATGCTTTTATTAGATAAGGCATTTCCTATACACCACTCTGCTTCAAACTCTGCCTGTCGCTGTCCAAGGTTGAGTGGTGGTCCATAACCATCTGTCTTTGAATGCAACTGAGATTAGAAGCAAAAGCAGAAAGGATCGATAAAGTAAGAACTCAAGGTTGGTTTGTGTTAGAAATAAGCCCATAAGATAAGTCACTCATTCCTTTATCAATCTATAATCTTTATATTATTATCCCATAGACATTCTGTAACCACTCTCTGGGATTAATATCATTTCAAACCTGGTGCTAGCAATGTTCAATGAAATAAGAAAACAATATTATGTGTGGTTACAAAACGCCAGTATGAAGTTTCTACTGAATAACTACTTATTTTATTTGAGAATTGTTTTATAGAGACAAGCAATTCGGTTTTTTCCGCAACATGCTTTTGCGCGGAAAGATGCTCATTTGACGAATCAATCAAATTCGAATAGAAAAAAGAACGAACTAGCCGTAACCGAGAGACTGAATGTCTGTCAAGTAAGAGCCTTCAAGAAGTTATACCACGGGATGAGACATTTAATAAAAACTGTAAGTCTTCATGAGTTGGACAATCTGAAAAACTAACAACACGTACAGTTCTTCAAAAATCACATTGAACACCTTTAAGCCAACTGTTAGCAAATTACATTGCGCGACAAAGATTTGGACCTTTAAGCCAAAAAATGCTAGACGTTATTAAATTACTTATAATAACAAAGAGTTGGACCTTTAAGCTCGGACATAAAGCTAGATGTTAGCAAATACATATTTTCTTTGATTTTGAATAACTGCTATTTATGTCATTCAAAGTGCGCAGCTGTAAAAATAGAAAGGGGAAAGTATGTTAATGAAATATTGTTCGATTTAGCAATTAATTTGATTTAATGGACTTTAAATGCTTTTAACTGAACAAACACATGAGACAATTAACGATCCATAGTTCAAACTAAAAAAACATTGCGAATCCGGACTTCCAGAACAAACACGTTCATCGACGACAGTTTTTGAACTACGGACATTTATCTCAAGGAGCGTCGGATCAACAAAATCGCGTGTACACGAAAAAGTTCAAGTTGCGATTAGGAATAAGCAGCACTGGAGCTTAAAGTATAATCAATCGCAGTTCATTATGATACACTGAATAAGAATAATAGTTTTCTGCATCCGAAGGGCTCTTTTTAAATCTGATTATGTTTCGCTAGTACTTCTATTAGAGTGTTTAAAAGTGGCAAAAAGAAGACAAAAGACTTACCGGATGAAGTGATTCCTACAATCTAAACATTCTGGAATGCAACTGGACTTAAATATAAAGATAACAAGGGGTCTTTTTTTATACCAGAAACAATATTCAGTTTGGAAAATCTAATAGAAATAGAAGTATTTGATTGTAGTTTTAGCTAAATTTGGAAGTAAACTTGATGAGGAATCCCGCTGGTGTTTATCATACGTTCATGTTACAACGAAGTTCTCAGTGACATTACAAGCTGGGAAATCAAAGAAAACGATGAAAAAGTGTCTGAATCACATACGGAAACTGAATCCGCCTATTGCCATCGAACTTTCTCGCTGCGAAGGAAAATTAGTGTCTGAGGTCAGGCTTACAATTACTACATGTATTTGAAAAATGTTCTACGGCCCAGAAGATTCAATTGAATTCCATACTTTTGCACCTGTAAATCTTATGTTGAATTTTCCATAATTTGTTCTTATTCGTGGAAGTGTAAAAGTTGATTTTGATGCAAAACTCGTGTTATAACTATGTTTTTGTTTGACACTAAGAAAGAATTTATCGAATGTACTAGGCAAACTACCTGAAAAACAATCATACGTGAAGATTGCGTTATGAAGGTAGACTAGATAGTGAAATTTACGTATGTTAAATTTAATGAAGAGTGGGTTTGTGTGTTCGAAGTAGCTAGAAAAGTTTATTAAACGGATGACATTTTTCTGAAGAACAAACAATGGGTTTAAGGAAGAATGGTACGTGTTACCCCAAGCCAGTAAACCATAAATTAAAACTGGATAAATTAAGGAATAGTAAAGTTTAATGAGAATGTCAAGATTGACAAAATGTCTAACTTTAGATATAGCTCCGATACTTCGATTTAATTTTTTACCACTGACATATGCAGAACAAAGTGTGACATGTGTGTTTATCTGTTTGGACGACAGACTGCGTGGTTGCCTGTCCAGAATGCTTTACAATTTTTGTTCCTGATTACCTTTTTAAAATACTTAATGAAAGTGAAGAGATACGTGTTTGTGTAAGCTGCTCGGCAACTTATTGTGTCGGCTTTACTCAGGAAAACGAAGAAGAGAGTGAAACCGCTGAGGACGGCGAGGGAGCTGGGGACGAGGACAGCGACGAAGATGAGTCGGACGATAAGGACGAGAACGAAAGTAAGTTCAACGTGCGCGTGCGCACTCGCATCTTTTGTCCAGACAGCCTCCATTCTTTCTTTCTTTCGACGTACTTTCCGCTTTGTTAATCTCCTAAGTAGTTGTCTTAGTGTTTAACGTTTCAACAGACTACATCTCCTAGTTTTTCTTCCTATTTTTATTCAGTAAGCGTTACCTGCATACCTGGACAATATCACTCACCTGTTTTCGTTTTATTCGACGAAGTTTTTACAGATGTTTGCAAATATTGCACAAAAATGTTTTAATATACAGCCATCGTCGTGGTCGAGAAAAATAAAGAAAACAGCCGATTTTCCCGTCACGACTGCTGATGATAAGTCCAAATCTGAGGATTAGAAATGTCGGATTTTTTGCTGCTGAATTTGCGCCCAGCTGTGTATGTCAGTAACAATATGTTTTGTTTCCCTGGGTTGAACTCAATAAGTTCATCATCTTGGAAGTGGCTTTACCCGACACTAGTAGCTTCGACAGCTAGAACCAAGTTAGTTATATTTGTGGAAGAATGTTAGAAATTTGAAAATGAACATTTACATAAAAAACCGCACAGGGAAAGGAAGAAAATCGGTAGTAAAACTAAAACATTCAACCCGTCAGGGAATTTACGAATATATTTTGCAAATGGTTATTCTTCTGCTCGTTCCTTCCTCGGTAGAAACCCAAATTGGTGAGTTCCTAGAAGGTTGATCGTTTGAAGAACGAAGAATGGATTTTTTTAAAAGGAAAATATGTCCATTAAAGTTGCCTAAAGTAATGCCGTAGAATCCTGCTTAAACATATCTTCGAGAAAACGAGAGTTCAATAGAACCAGTACTGCAGTACCTGTTATACTATTACTGACTTTACCTTCACCTGTCTACTTCGTGCCAAATGGCGCCTAAGGCCTCACTTTACAACAGTACCTAAGAGAAACGATTTTTTGTTCGAGAAGGCGAGAGTCTTCTCCCTCTACTGTAGTAGCCTTACTAAACGAAGAGTACTGGTTCGTACCTCAACAGATGAGGACGCGCTGAGGGGAGATCTTGCCGACCTGACCACGGAGATCGCCATCAAGGAGAAGCTGATCGATGAGCTGGAGCAAAGCCAGAAGAAAATCCAAGTGTTGAAAACTCAGTACGAGCAGAAACTCACGCTTCTACAGAACAAGATCAGAGAAACTCAAGAGGAGAGGGACCATGTGCTTCAAAACATGAAGCAGCAGGTATGGCTTGGCTACACGTTATAACACCACCTTCCGAAGATATTTGTCAACATCTCAGTTCTCTCGACAATGTCAAACCCAAACGTTTCACACATGACAAGAGAGTAGTTTCTCCAATTTTTGAGATAAAAGACGAGGTCTTTCTGAAAGAGTATAGTTTTGTTGTCACAAGTCAACAGGGATTTGATTGTTATTTTAGCAGTACAGTGGTTAATGTTCCTTGCTACACATTGGCTGTTGTTGCCCATCGCGCAAATCTAAGTGCAGCACAGGTGCCGATATTTAAAGTAAATAAATTATAAAGTTACAAGTGCGAATGTGAATATGAAAATGAGAAAGTGCTTAGGATAAGGATGGTCTTTCGAGGTGGGCGGCCAGTGCAGTTTTAAAAGATTCAAAAGTTTCCTGTTCACTGATTACTGAAGTTGGTGAAGAGTTACATCCCTTGATAGTCCTATTAAAAAGACTATATTTTATGTATTACATGAACTGCCCAAATTTTTGAAACATTTAGAGTGAAAGGAACGCGTAGCTCTAGTTTTCTGTTTGACATATTCTGGTACTGCATCGGGGATCGGGCCTTTGCCGTTAACAATTCTGTACATCATTGACAGGCCTGACATTTTTCTTCTTTGCTCGAAAAATGGCCATTTGAGATCGTTTAGTAGTTTTATGACAGTCCCTGGTTCCCTGTTGTTGTTGTTGTTGTTCTAGTTGTTTATTTTTCCTTTCATAAACTATCTAACTCATTCGCGACGTTAACTGAATGATCAATGATTCATTCAGAAGAATAAACAAAATGGCCACTGCCGTAGTAAAATAGGGTGGCCATAAATAGGGTGGCCATAAATAGAGTGGCCGTTGTTTCTTCGTGATTGTGTTACGCTCTGATACTCGATCCTTTTGTTCACTTAAAGCAACAATGATGAGCGGCAATATATCTTGAAAATACTGAAATGTACACAGTAATGAGCGTTGGAGACTACAAGGACTGGCGGCGAGTGTAACGATTACCGCGGGCACGTCTGGATTGTTTTCTGAAATTCGTTCTGTCAAGCATGTTTTAACTATAAAAGCGTTTTGTAAGACGGTCAATATAACCATATATATACAGCTCGTCGGTGAACGTAAGCGATGCAGTTTTCATGCTGGTCGTTACACGATTTGTCATATGTATGGGTAAGCAAATGGGGCCGATGCAAATTTGGGGAAGATTCACGCGTCGTTTGGCCAAACTGAAATTAACTGCTCGAGCCTTAAGGCGAGGGCAGTTCCTTCAGTTTGGCCAAAAGACAAGTTAATTTTCTCCAAATTTGCGTCGGCCTACGGAACAAATTAAATTTCTTTTTTTGAGCAACAAGAGCAAGTAACAGATAAATTATTTCGGAAACGTCAAGCAACTTGGGCTTTGAAAAATCAGGGAAATTGAGGGGATGACGACAAATGGCATTGAACTAAAGGTGAAATATTTTACATGTTTCATTTATTGTCGAAAGCTTACAGCAATAGCACTATCAGTTAAACTTATAAAAACATAGGGGACAAATAAATTTTGCATTTATGGTCAGCAAAAACAAGTGACAAAGGAGAATTGGGAGCTTTTGGAAAGCGTTAAGTAGCTTGGGCTTTGAAAAATGGCAATAAACTATATGAAATAGTTACATGTTTAATTTATTGTCAAAAGTTTACAGCAATATCGCTATAAGACTATCAGTTCAACCTAATTCTCGAAACTCGAAAATCTCTGCGAAAAATAAAGGTAGCAATTTTCTTGGCGCATGAAGTTGCAATATTTTTGACATATGCCAATCACCTGACAAGCTCTGAAACAGTTAGCCGTTTCAAAAAAAGAAATCGAGATTGCTTGTTCAGTTAAACTTGAGGAAAATACATTTCAGTGAGCTCAAAAGTGTACTTTCAAATACGAAAAACATACCCAAATGTAGTTTGCAACCGAGAGACTATCAAGCAGTCAATTCAGTCTCACTGACTTAAGAAAGCCAGTCAAACATGGCACCGAGCTAGTTGTGCTTGTGTTCGGTGAAAGACAACTGTTGAAATTGAACATTGGAGCTGTGCCACTGAAAAACATTGCACTTGGCTGTATTTCTGTTAATGACGACCTGGTTGAGTGTATCGCCGCTGCGGAACTGTTCTTCTTGGCCATCAGTGAAGTGGGGAAATTGTCGCTGCTCTTAGTAGGTTTCGTCACCGGAGTCGTATGGCTCGAGACCGGCTTCACTTGTGCGGCCAGTGACGTTCTTTAGTTGGCTCTTCGGTTTTCTGACAGTGGTCTTTCTTGTAGAACCGGGTTTGTAGTCCTCTTTATCTTCCATCCGCAGTTCAGCGTAAGACATTTCCAGAGTTTCCGCGTCGAGCGCTCCAACTTCGTAATTTTCAAGCCTCTGGTCAAGCTCTCGAGCTTCTGCCCACTTTTTGAATTTTTTTTATCCAGTTGGAGGTGCTCTTGATTGTATTTTCATTTACTGAAGCGTTTTGCAAAGACTCGATTTCTCCTGCGAAAGTCGCGTAAAACCGCGAAAGTGAAGCCATGTTTCAGTGTTTCACCTCAGGTGTTTCACCCACCAGTTTGTAAACACGATATCTTGGGCTCGCGTACGCTATACCTGTTGCAGTGAGAATTTTGTAATTTCCCATGTGAAATGTCAAACCAGAGGGCAATTACAGTTAGATTTAGGTCCCAATTCAGGCATAAATTTGGCCCCATTGTTGTTACAAGAATTAATCATGAAAGGATTTTGCAACGTCATCAGAATTTGTCACGATTTTATCTCTAGCAAGTTCGCAGTAAAGAAGAGCGAATTCTTAGTAATCTTTGAAAAATTGCTGTATTCCTCAGGATGCCAAGTCCGACAAGGTAAAGGAGATCAAAGCCAGTTACGAGAAGAAGATCAACTCGCTGGAGTCGGAAGTTAAGAAGATGCAGGTGGCAAAGAAGGAACATCAGCGATTAATGAGACAAAAGGTGAGACATCTTTAAAGGTAAAGGTAAAGCAACCTTCTTTAACGAGGGTAACACGTGACAGTAATTAACTGATAAACTTGTGGCCCTTGGTGCACACTTCAAAGTACCATCATCATTGGGCTGAAAGATAAAGGAAAAGCAACGCTGTGGATTTTCCGTCACGTCCCTCACAGTATCTGAACTCGTACAATATTTTGGAGCCATTGTTGTTATCCTGGTGTTGATATCTTTCCTCAATCTTTCGAACACTTACCATACATTTCTCAGCGCGTGTAGGGTGGTGATGCCGGTGTTGTGGTCTTTCACCAGGGCCCATGTTGATACCAGTACTTCAGCGGAAAAGGCAACTCTTGCTAAACAGCAGAACAACACATTACATTAGTCAAGAAACCGCATTCTATTTCTTTTGTTCTGTTTATACGTTTTTCATTTAATGCACAACAGTTTTGGAGATCACCGTTAGCTGACGGATTTCTGTGGATAATGATTTGTTATCATTATTATAATGATAATCGTTAACGCTATTGATATTGCTGTTGTTGTTAATATTGTTATTATTATTATTATTATTATTATTATTATTGTTGTTAATGTTATTGTAATTGTTATTATTCGTTTTTGGTTCTTATACCAGGCCCAAAATGAACAGCAGTTGCGTATAATGACGAACGAGTTGTCGGAGATGAAGAAAACGAAAGTTCGCTTAATGAAACAGATGAAAGACGAAATGTCGAAAAACAAGCAACAAGAAGCGAGAAGGAACAAAGAGATCGCCCAGCTGAGGAGAGAAAGTCGCCAGAGGGAACTGGCCATTAGGAATTTGCAGTCGGAGAAGAGACAGCGAGAGGCTGTGCTCAAGAGAAAACAAGAAGAGGTACTTCATGTAGTACAATTTGTGCTCGTACTTTCACGTAGACATAGCTGCATAAGGCGACATGCAAACATATTTAATCCGAGATCATAAGGTCGTTTTGAGTTTGTAATCTTTTTGGAAGCGCTGTTCAAAAGGCGAAAGCTTGTCCAATCGATCGAAGCCCATGAAGAAGTTGAAATTGTCATGCTCTACTCTCATATAGCACGGAAAAGTATACCCGCGAGCCTTGGCCGCAGAGAGAAATAGATGTAATAGCAAAAACATGTTAGTGGCGTCACAAGGGACGCAGATGTTTCGCGTGCAACCGATGCAACCCACATCTCACCACAAACCCAGAGTATATGTGTTCGTGAACCATGTTTCCAGTCAGTTTTGGACTGTTGTTGGGTGGTCGTGTTTTCCCGCCATTTTTCTTCGGTTGCGAACGTCGTTAGCCTAAGTTATTTTGCAAATCTGGGGGATAATCATAAAGCAGAAAACTATACCGGATAGCTTTTTGTACCGGCACGAAAATTTGTCTGATTTAGTGTGAACAGAGAACGTTTGACTCCTTGTTATTAATACCTATTCCGAAAGGATACAGTGTGAACACACTGTACCGGGTAGCTTTTATTGTCGGCGCGAAATATAGCTGGTAGAGAAAATGCTGTGCCGCTCTTTTCTTTGTTTACTTTAGAAAGAAAGTGACATATCAGATTCAAAAAGCGTTGCGTTTCACGTTCGATTCGGCATGAATGTGTTGAAAAAAGCGTTCCAAATGTAAACAGAAGGCCAATCCACTGTGGTTTTATGACGGCACGAAAGCTGTCCGGTATAGTGTAAACGAGGCCTCGGTTAAATGTTGGAGATACATAAAGTCCATAGTTTTTGCTGCGAGCGATAGCGAGCAGCATCCTAATCCTGTGCTTAGCCGAGATTTGAGTGTCACGATGTGGAGATGATTTTGAGCCCCAA
>JAOEHT020238043.1:0-10808 GCA_025448195.2 Parazoanthus atlanticus | reverse complement strand
GGGGGAGGGAGGGGGCCAGTTATTAAAAACAGTTTACATTTTTCGAGTGGGGGATTGCGATGACGGTGGGATGATTGCATATCTATCCGTTCAAAAGATACTTCACTGAAACAAATAACAGTTAATCAAGAAAAATATTAATAATAAGTTGTTTTATCAGTTAAATGCGTCAACAAGTCACGCGTTATAAGTCAGTGGGTCCATGGAAAAAGGGTAAGGGTTAAAATTAAGGTTAACACTGGGCGTTATAGTCAAGGTTAGCGTTAACATTAGACTGTTAGGCTTATGATTTTAGGCTCAGTTTGGGCTGTTGCTTTCGGGCCCGTGATTTTCAAAATCGGTCGCAGATAAATTGAGCTAGCTATTTGACATGCAAGCAGCTCTTGCGGATCACGCAAAAGCTGCCACGCAGTCATAAAAGTCTATAAATTATGAAATGTTTAAACACTCATTTCACGGAAACTTTCAACATAACACATTCATTTTACGATAATGAGATAAATTATTAACAATAAGATTCTCGATCCTACAGATATTACCAGCGAAAGTCTTGCTTAGAGTCCAATAAAATCACAAAACATTTCTATTTAGCAAATTTATAAAAGAAAAATAACAACACAAAAGAAAACTTTTAATAACATTTGTAGCCGGAATTCTAAGAACTGATTAAGAAAGTGCAAGTTTAACCAAAAAAAAGAGACGTTCTGACTGATAAAGGATATATTTAATCTTGTTTACTTACTGAGTCCAAACTCGATCACCCGACGCCAGAACCAAAGGGACTGCGGTCTGCTATTGTTCATCAAATTTGTACAAAAAACCCTCCTGTTTTGTAAGAGGTTTTAAATAATTTAGGAATCTGAGACCTACCGACATTTGTCTTTTATACTGGCTTTTGTTTTTTCTCTTCTCCTATCTCAAACATTCATATTTTTATGTTTCGTGCACACATATTTTTTGAAAGGTCCATAACACAGTTTGAATTAATACTAAATGCTTGGATGATTATCTTTACTCACGGTTTCTCGAAAAACAAGTTGACACCTTCAATAAGCTCTTAAAATAAGAATTTGAATGAATAAATACTAGAAGACGCCAGAAATAATATATTGCACCTTTCGGCTTCTTAAATGGAAAACTATGAATTGTATTTTTAGCCAAATCAGATGGCTTTTGTTGGAAGCGCGTTGAGACTTCTTTATTCGCTGCGTACTATAAATGACAAAAATGAATCGAGAACTGAGCTAATGTATTCATTTTTTCTCCTCTTCAGTCCGATAGGATTTCTCGAGACTAGAGGGGTCCATAGTAGTTGCACTTTCATTAACTACAACTAACCGAGCAAGATTTTTCCGGTAAGTAAGGGTTATATGATAGACCATCGGTCTAAGTAAGCAATAATTTTATTTTTTTTATCAGCAGCACATGTCTGCGTATATAATACAAATGTATATGTCTTTCGAGGTAAAACTCATTCGTCACAATTCTCCCGGTCTAGATTAACTTAAAAGATTCATTCTGTCGCTGATCACCAACTGATGGGTTAGGCTTCAGCTCTACAATCTTTTCTATAAGTACAACAGGATTAGTCAAAAGTTCAAACATTTTCTTTCTGAAAACTAAGTCTTCGATCTTGTCATCTGCAGCGTTGACCGATGAACTACGACACCGACGGCGTGGCAGAAACACTTATTTGCATATTTACTGTGATTTCCCAAAGTTTTCGATGAAAAGCTGTTTTTTTTAATAATAAAAAAAATAAGAAAACTAACAACCACCTTAGTTGAGAAACGAAAGCAATATTTACCGTCTTAATTATTTACAAGACCGGATGACTTTTGCATAATCACCATTGATTTTTCCTGGCCGTTAAAATCGCGACAAACTGATCGCTGTATGGCTTTCAAAGATAATTTTTTAAATTGAATTTCCAACATATTAATTACTGTTATTGTTGGTGACATTTTTCGAGATATGGAAAAAAGAGACCGGACGGCAGAGCTAAGCTACTCTTTCGAGTTGACAACGGAAGAGAAATGGATTGGTTTTAAACGGTTCATCTTGAATCGGAGCTGACAACGAGTTTTAACTTTCAATATACCAATTTCACTCAGTGAACAAGACAGGAAGTTCAGTTTGCACTATTAATAAACCTCAAATTGGGTTTAAGTGATATTGCTTGAGATTGAAACTGTAATGTGTTATGTATATGTAAACTGAACTCTGAAAAAAGTGTGGAAGAAATGATAGTTGACTGTCCCACCATCTACTAGAGTTACAACAGTAGCGGATTTTTTTGCAGTTTTTTTTATGGTCTGGAACAAATATATAGTCTTTTCGCTAGTTTTAGATCAGCTAATTGTCATACTCATATGGCCATATATGATTCTAGCGGTGTTCAGAAAATACATATCGACATCTCCTTTTTCCAACTTTACATGTTTACAGCTGGTCTGGTATGCAAACACATTACTGAGTAAATAACTCAATTTCAATGCAACAATGTGTTATGCTGTTAATGATTCACAACTTTAATATATCACGTGCATATTCAATCATGTTTTGAAGCAACAATTCGATTTTACTTAAAGTTTCATTGGTTTATGTCCGTTCATGTGTTTCATTATCTTTGGGCTCATTATTATTTATCTTTTCTTATTTCATTTTCAATTAATGTAAAAGCAGTGTAATTATTGTATTCTTATAGATATTTACATACACGCTACCCGCCTCCATTAGTTCTGCCATTTACGGGTAGTTCAACATGAATGTAAACCGCCAGGGGGGAGTACTCCCATATATAAGCTATATACGGGGACGTGCCGCCCTTCGGGGTATACTTTTTCGACTTTCTGATCATAAACAGGGTATAGAGTTTTTGAATTTCGGAACTGGTTTTATCATAAACAGGGCCAAGAAATTACGCGTTTTAGCGAAAAAATGTGTGAAATTTGAGCTCAAAATCATGAACAGGGTATGAATTTTGCGAGAATTTTTCTCTAAACAGGGTTAGGGTTAAACGTTTCTGTTTTATTTAAATAAAATTTGTCGTTGCTGTTGTCAAAGCGCACAAAAAAATTCTGAAGTTTTAACCTCTTTGGAGTTACTATGAAATCTTTTAATCTCGGTAAACTATTATGCTACTTCATTAATGGCCCCTGCATTTTAATTCTTTTTTCCCGTCATTCAACACATTTTCTGCTTTCAATGTGCCTACTGTTGCCTGTTCGCAGGTTACTACATTTGGAAGTTGCGGTCACTGTACTAACGTCAAATGAATTGTAATAACTGACGTAAATTGTAATACCTAACGTGAATTGCAATGACGCTTGACGTGAAACGCATAATACGGCCTGACGTGAGTTGTAATACCTAACGTGGATGGTCGCTGTGTTTCCAGCATGGTGAGCCCTGATGGTGTAGTGGATAGCGACCAAGGAGTACCGCGCGCTCAGGGCATAAAAAACAATTTTTTCGAATGAGTGTAATGATTTATTCTGGCTTTAAAAAGAAAGCTCTCAACTTATGAAATACCTAACGTGAATTGCAATAAGTCTTGACGTGAATTGTAATAGCGCTTGACGTGAATTGTATGATGCCTGATGTGAATTGTGAGGTGCCAGTCAGCTGATAATCAGAATGGAATCAGAACTCAAATGGAAATTTGAATTAATTAGTGCTCACCGTTTAACTTAAAGCCCCAATTTGGGCGTCATTCACCAACAAAAGCGCCGTGATATTAAGGATGATCTGTCATCCTACTAGCAACATCTTATCTTTTTCTTTCCTGACACATAACACTCATGTCTCACTTCATAGCTTCTAAGGCATTGGCATCAGCTAGATCAGAGGCTCATTTTGAGAGATCGTCATAAATTCACAACATTTGTTATTAAAGTTTACCTGCCCCCAATAGTCTTTAGAATTTTATTCTGCGAGCAGATTTTAAGAAATTGAAAAACCGACTAAGAAAAAACGTGTTTCGTTTTTATCCAAATTTGAGCATTTTAAAATTTTTCAATGATTGACACCTGCCATTTTATAATTTATTGTCACTACTAAGGGTTTGTACGCCCCAATTTTATGCGAAATAGTCCACTATTTAAAAAAACTCAGTTTTGAAAACAGATTTGAGAAACAACCGAAATGGATTGAGAAAATACGCTTTTCCAAACTTCCTTATTTGGCAGCCATTCATATATGGTAGCTCTGATGTTAAATGGCCTGTATAACTCAATACTGAAAGCAGATGTCAGCGACTCAGCGACCGAGAATATAAGCATTTTGTGATTCCGGCCTTATTTAAGAAGTTGCTGTGATCGATTGGTCACGTGAGCCATTTCAACCAATCAAAACGCTAAATTTCAAGTGCTCATGTGCAACCTCGTTCTCAGCCTTGGCGCGCAGAGGGCACTGGGAACGAGGTTGATGTAATCACGGTAATTTGGATACAGCATGATCTCTATAAAAATACAATTGTGAACTTGCCCATTAGATTAAACAAAGCAGTTTGATTTTGACTCTCAGGATATTACTGATAGCGGTACAAGAGGCATCGTTACAAGTCATGTTCGACTTTCTTCTTTCTCAAAACAATGCAAGTTACTATTGGCAGTAAGATTAAAATCATTTTTGCTTGAGATGTAGGACATTTTTGCCTTCATTCCCGTAACATGAATAAGCATAGAAAACCTCTATCAAATTTACAATATTGTTATTTTTAAGAGCGATAACCTTAAACACATAATCTTATCCATATAAAGTGTAAAACATATAGGAATAACAAAGGATAATTCCCTCGCGGGTTTTGATTCTTTCCGTATTGTATATACTGACGACAGATACGCAAAATGACTGGGGAGTTGTTTTATAAAAATGAGAGTTTTGCAAGCTGATTATTTCCGTATATGACTAACAATACCACACGTTCAATATCATACCGTAAATTTCCGAAAATAAGCCCATGAGTCGGCATATTTACTCGAAAGAATTTTCCCCTAGATTCTGTAGGGACTTAAAATAAATTTTGCACTACAATAACAACAATATATCTTTTATTCAGTTGATTCATTTAGGTCAAGTTTCACAATAGGCTCTTTGCAACATGTGACTAGCCTCATTGTACTGGACTGCATGCGTCCCAGCGTGGGTGCGAAAACAGCATATATTTTATCCTCGAAAAAAGCACAACTTTGAAAATTTCATCTTATGTTTTTTATGTTCGAGCTGAATCAAGGATATGAATTTATGCTGTTTCGCAGCCACGCCGGGACCGCTTGCGGTCCAGCGTAGTGAGGCTAGTCACGTGTTGCAAAGGGCCTATCGAGCCAGGCTGGAGATTAATAGAAGGAAAAAGGAATGAAAGTTTAGATACAGAAGAGAGGCGCTAATAAATATATAATATATATATTATTGGTAGAAAGGTGGACGCCTGAAGGTAATTTAAGTAATTCTCTATGTGTTTGTGTATCAACTAAAGTTGGGCGGGCTCAATGCTGTATAATATTGTGGGTGGATATATATTTAAATAAATGTACCTTCATTTTGAAGAATCTTAATAAGCTATTTAGTTACTTCTGTTTCTAAAACCTTTTCCCTTAGTTTTCGCAAATTGTTTGGTATTTCATTCCAGATTCCCACTCCGGCTCTCGAGAAGGAAGTTTTCCGTATTTCTATACGGAACTTGAAATTAATGTAGTCGCAGTTTAATATTTGAGGTTGAAAATCTTGTGTTGAAAGAATAGACACTTTTGGCCGTAGTAAACAAGTTCAGAAATTTTGGAGAGGGCTTTAAGTTTGCAATTTTGCGGTATCTTTGTATCATATAAAAATATAGCCAAATAGATTATTCTAATCCATTTTATTTAAAAATGTTAATATTCAAAAAGTTTAGTTTTCAATATCTAAGCAACCCAAGGTATATTAAAATGCACATACTATATTCATACTAGACTGAAGTTTTAAATGCAAAGAAGAAACGACTCATAATATGTTGAAGGAAACGGTTTCTATTACACTTAATAACGTTATTTTGAATTAATTGATAATATTTTTGCCGGGTTCAACGGGAACGCTAGAACGAATGTTAAAACACGTCGGCAGTTTATGCGAAAAAAGTTATGGATCCGGAAAAATTTCAAAGACTTGATAAGTGCAAGTGGGTCAACACAATTAAGGATTTCTCAATCCGTCTCAAAGGAGACAAATAGATGTTTTAGTTATGTTTTACAGTTAAAAGGATAAAGGGTTTTAAAAAACAAATAGTCTAAGTAGAACATTTTGTGCTGTTGGCCGGTTTTCTGATTGCAAAGCTGGTTTGTAACCGCAACAGCGAGCAACAACCGATTGATGTAAAAGGTTAGATATATATATATTTAAACATAATATATATTTTTAAACAAAATAAATTACCTTTAACATTCTCTGTAAGTTTCGCTTTCCTTAAAAAAAATAATACAATTTCGAAATTGATCTAGAAAACTGTCTAGACTTTAAGACGTACTTTGAATTGACAATGACTATAATCAAAATGTTCTGGCTGAAAAATGTTTCACAGTCGTAGGAAAGAATATATTCGAAACCGTTTTTGTTTTACCTGGGATTGTATAGTATAGTTTTCTATCGACAAAGCCCTTGTTTGGACGGATATATAGGTCTTTACATACTTTCAGTCTTTTCAGTTGCTAGTCATGTTATGTCAAACCCATTTACTTTGTTATCTTTGCATGAAAATTTCAATTCTTTAAGTGGTTCATTGTGACTAAACAATACTTCTTTCAAGTTGCGAAATATATTGTCTATAAGGAGCCCTGCACCTTTGTAACTTGCAGTTTAACTGTTGTTGTCAGACATTGAACCAGCTAACCACGATATAAAAACGTTACTGATCAAACCAAGGTCGTAAACAACCTGAAAGACTTATAGGGCATGCACACCCCGTTAGATTGTGCGGTAGGTAATCATATATTTTTATTCTATTTTTTTTTATGTTTTAGTCGCTGCACTAGTGGAAAGAAAACTCTGAGCTTTCGCCTTTGCTGCACAACTAAGCACAATACAAATTGCAAATTGCCATATTTTTTATTGTTTTCTGAACTTCAAAATTTAGGAATAACAGATTTCTTTGTCTACTGACTTTCACACAGCGAAGCAAATATAATGTAGTATTTCCTTATCAATTCTATAAATTTCGCAATTCCAAACTTTGTTCTTGTTTCAGAAAACGCATTTCTTATAACTCATTGACTATCCACGGAAACTTGAAAAATTGATTCTTAAATTGAACATATACCACTGTTTCAGTTCGAGGCACCGGTTCCATCGAAGAATAAAGTTTGGTACCGAGACGTGTACAACACAATATATATCGTACCCTTTACAAGATATCTGATCTGAAGCTGATAGATTTTCCCCTATGTTTTCGATTCTAGTGCTGGACACATGCAACTGTATGGGAAAGTGCAAAGGTCTTTTTACAGGATGGAAAAACTGAAAAGGCTCGAATAATTCCTTCTGCGGCGCGATGTTCAAACGGTACCCACCGGTTCCGAAAAACAAATTCAACACAAACATCCAAACAAGAGTCAGTTTTCCTTGGAATCGTGTCTTTCTTTTATTCGTGCCCGCGTTATCTTTGCCTTAACATCAGTGTAAACGGGTCCTTAAATTATACAGTGATTTCCCTTCAGCCGTTCAGGTTGTATTTTTCAGCCATTTGTCTGAATTCGAATTTTTGCATCGCCGAAATCACCTCACCTCTTCAATGTAGTGACACCCCCCTTGAAAATTTCCCCATGCATTTTCAACAGTTGTCCGTCCGATTTCAGTATTGGCTAAACCACAGATCAATGGTTCAGTTTTACTTTGCGTTGCTACTTAAATTATTTTGTTGTTGTGTTTGTAAATATACTAATTCAAGGAAATTTGGGCTTTCCGTCGGTGTGAGCAGCCTCTTTGCGAAGTGTTTGCACAAAGCGAAATTAATTTACGCTTGACGCAGAGCTAAGGTTATATATATATATCATTCGTCAGAATTTTTTCTTAAACCAAGAACAATTTTAGAATTGAACATCTTGCTCGTTTTTAAGAGAAACTGAAGCTGGATAATTTGGTAGCTTCCACCGACTTTAAATCGGTTCCTTTGTGATGTAACAAACCGTTCACGAAGATAAGATAACGAAAAAACCCGCCCCTTGCCGGAAAAATCAAACTCTCAAGCACAAAAATGCACCTTTCTTGGGATCTAAATATTTTTTGCTGTTTTTTCTTCCATCTTATTATCATGTATTAAATCTAATGCTAAATGTTTTTCTGAGCCAAGTAGTTCATAAAGCCGGCGCTTGTCTCCAGGTTCCGTAGTGTTAGGCGGATGAGAGTCTGTGACTCCTCTGTACAGGACACTAATTCATCCCCCAGCAGAAGTCAATACTCATTTACACAGCTGAGTCGACTGGAGCAAGTCGAGTAAAGTGTCTAGCTAAAGGACACAACACGTCAGGCAAACATGTTTTAACACAGTTGTATTTGTGAGGAATATACATCAAAGTCAATCTTTGACACAAAGGTGCGAATCATGCGGCATACGCAAGCGCTCCCGACGTTTTGAACTTTATTGCAAAATACAGCACTCATAAACTTAGTTTACTTCCTTTTAAAGACGTGTCAGAAGATATGATTAGCAGCCGGAAATGTCCCGCTTTTTCCCATGAAATTTACATCTCCACTAAGCTGAAAGCTAGCTATCTCACTTAATAGTACGATCTTCAAGCTGAGTAGCCATCTATACCAGGGAGCATGAATATGTATAGGAAAAACGGACGATTCGTAGATTTAAGGCACCGCCGAGATCGTTTTTCGAAACACCTTGAACAGAAACTTAATGATTATAGATTTGTTTTTAAACTATAGTTACTATAAATTGATTCAGGCTGCTCTGCAATAACTGGCCGAGAGGGTTTACTTTTTTGCAGATTTCAAAGATAAGCAAAATATAATAAAACAATACAAAACTACGAGCAATTTTCAATATAACGAATTTTACTGAAACTAGTACTCAGCTAACGGTCTTACAAATGTGGGCACTTTTGGATTCAGTTCTTACATTTAAGTCAAAACGTGACAATGGGGTATTGTTTTACAGCAAAATAGAAACAAATATCGTTAATTGGACTCCTGTTTTAACAACAATACCATTTTAAAACATTTCCGTTAGCGCGGTGTTTAGACTGAGAACTGCCATTCTGGCTTTTAAAACACTACTTTATTACAAATGTTTAAATAGCTATCCGAGAGATATTAATTAAACTTTAAGTAAGAAAAAACAATTACTTTAGTTAAGTAAAGAAAGAATCGATCTAGAAACTAGCTGCAAATAAGACACTACATGACCAAACAAATTACCAATGAATTTTCTGGCGCCTTATATATAGCAATCGAAAATAGATCCGTTTTATAGTAATTAATGCAAGTTATTAGAAGCATTTGTATGAGCATAAAAATGCAAGGGTTAAATGTGTGCTTGAAGAACATTTTATAATATGTTTTTATATAAAAAAGGGTACTCATTTTAAACAACATTTTAAGAACATTTCTCGAATGCACCTTCACTGAGGTTGTTGCTTCAAAGGAAAATTTTACTTTTGAGTTAGCGAAAGATACCCTGCAGAACTTTTTTAATTTTAAACAGTGTGTGCATGTGTTTGTTTGTTTGTTTGTTCGTTCGTTCGTTCGTTCGTTCGTTCGTTCGTTCGTTCGTAGGTTTCGTTCATCTGTCAAAAATATTGGGTTTGTACTTCATGTAGGCGGTCCTATCACGGCCTGAGCGTCCAATGCGAAATATAGGAAATGTATGAATCACAAACAATAAAATCGATAATTGAGATTATTAATCAATGTTTTTTGTCCTGATGGATACAACTAATATTGTGATTATTGTTTTTATTATATAGAGTGATTTAACAAAAAGCCGTTAAATTCAGACATACAAACCTACATCCGGAAAACCAGTGACGTCATTCAGTTCCATATCCTCACTAAGTAGTCATTTCCGAACTAAGATTTTCTTAAATTTTTAAAATTGTCAAAAGTTTTCTAGAAAATGTTCGACACCCTCTGAAGCCGTGGGGGTTTTCGAAGACTTACCAAAAATTTTCGAAGATTTCCGAATTTTTTACATTTCGTCAAAAGTTGTTTGAAAACTTTTCAACAATTTCCGAAGGCTTATGAAAAAAAAATTCCTAAAAGCTTTTTTGTCGTAAAGCTGCGCTCGCTTGTAAAATAGTGTCACAACACTCGAAAATAAAATTCATACCTTTGCGCCCTGTGAAACATTTTCTATATGACTTAACGGAAATAGATTAGTTTTGAAAACGACTACAGACAAACGCTCGGTGACATGGGTAACTCGTTTTGAAGAAAATAACCATGAAAAGTAACTGGCTTACTCAGTGTTAGAAGGAACAGAGCGTTTTTATACAGTTGAACAGTGATTTATACGTAACATTACTCAACATATCATCACTGGATACAATCGGTCTGAGCGATGCATGATGGGAAACAAGTTTCTTGTTGGAACGTGACAAGTCAACTAAGAGAGCGATCATAAACGTTTTGTTATTGCTCTTGTGCTTCAATCAAATCCAGAGAAGTTCGTAAAAACTAGAGAATTAAGAACTGAAAGCGATAGACCTGCCTCAGTTGTGCGAAAACATATACACTTTAAGTACTGTATAGCTTACTGTACGGACTGATAAGGGTGATTGGAGTTCCTTTTAAGTTGTCTTGTAAAATAGAATATTCCTGGTGTCTCG
>JAOEHT020237949.1:0-10808 GCA_025448195.2 Parazoanthus atlanticus | reverse complement strand
CACAGTTACAGCGATGTGCTCCTTTTCACGTTAACAGCGCTGTGCACACTGGTGTGCAGCAGCTGTAGGATTCTTCCTGTGTATAAGAATCTAGTTAGCCTCCATATCTGAACCAGGTTCTTATGCAAAGGGTTCAGTATTTGAAGATTCCCTGGATATAGACAAGCAAACATGTTGAGCCGGTAGGTGGATATATATTAGCATCAGACCGGGACCCATTAAATGTTACATTGTGAACTGCTGACAGGTTAATAAAACGTCTATTCTCACAAAACTTGTAAAAAATTCAGTCGCTAAATGCTATCAAGTTTTATCCCAACCCGTTTTGCATCGCAAATTCTCTCCAACAATAAACCTACTTCCAGAATGAGCCCCAACCAATGAGCCAAAACCATGATCTTAATTTATACACCTAATTTAAGAAAGGTTGCTTTCTAAAAGCATAAAAGAAGGGACTCATTGATATTCGGTATGAACAATAACTGCTAATGAGCACGGCGATCATTATCCACACACGTTTTAAGTTTTACAAAGCAACCTTTCTAGAATTAGGTGTATTCAAAATTTACGAAGACGGACAGGCAAACAGAGATGCAGAAAATAGACAGACAGACAGACAGACAGACAGACACACGTACACACACCTTTCAATTTTTAGCCGAAGGGGCAAGGTAAATTTGGCAATATTAAATAACGTTGACTGGCTGCAATATAGTATTGGTCAAAATTCGGTTCAAATTCAGTAAAAAGAAAATGGCCCACATCTGCCAACACACACGAACACATAAATAGATACAGGAAAATAAGTCAGCACACAGAAAGAAAAGGGAAGGTGAGTGTTCAATGGAGGAAATGAAGCCCAACCTGTTCCCGGTAAGCCTTCACACTTTCCTGCCAGTCTTTCATCTCTTTCTGCATCCTTCTCAACTGTTCTTTTTGTCGTTCAAACCGTTCCTTCTTCTTTAGTCTAGAAATAAGAAAAGGATGTTTTAGGTCGAGTACTTTCCCCAGAGTTGATAGTTTATAAAAGAACGAGTCAAAAGCAAGCACTCCCGGCCTACTGGTAATCACTGATCGCGCAAGAGCCAAACTAACACTCGTAACTGCATGAAAGCCCGTTTAAAAGGATCCAACAGGTTGGCCCAACACCATCCACCATCCAACAATGTTGGACTGATGCAACATGTTGGATCCATCTAAACATCGTGATGGACGATGTTGGCCAATGTTGAATGTTGTTGGCAATGTTGGATCAAGTTTGATTTTGTTCAAACTTTTCATTCAACATTGGCCAACATTTTCAACTGCACATGCGCACTTGCGCTCAAAATTTCGCACTTGAAAATTTCGTGACGGGAAACGCGCGCGTCACCAAAACTGTATACAATCATCAACTCTCTTACGATTTTGTTAAACAAGTCCTTTTATTTTTCTTTTAATCCACTAAATTGTCTTCTCCGTCTTAGCTCGTTGACCTTCTTTGTCTTCAATTAAGTATAAAAGCAACGTAACGGCGATACATTTCCTTTTCATTAACAGCCTTTGTTTCTCCATGTTTGAAAAGATGAAGGTAGTGCAAGTAAAGAAGATGACATTTGCGTGTACAAGCTAGTCACGCATTCACACGCAATCACATGTACAAGCTGGTCACGCAATCACACGTCCCACGATACAATTGCGACAATGTTGCAACAGCAGTAAGTTGGACGTTATTGGATTCGTTTACACTCTCCTTCCAACAAAGTCCAACACCTTCCAACATTGTTAACCCAACAATGTTTGACTTCTTTGGATAAACTCGATGTTCTTGATGTCTTTGTGGCTGTGTGGAGCACAAGCCGCTGTGAACTACTCCGCGATTGGACGTACGAGACCCATGTAGGCTTTTGCTTTAATAGCCTTTTCGCACGACGATGAAATTCTCTGCAGTACTCCAAGAATCCTGTTGGCTTTTTTCTTGATCTCCTCGCACTGCGTTGCCCAGCTCAAAGTGCTCGATATATTAACACCCAGGCATTTCTGATGACTGATATTGTACCCTTTCTAGGCCGGAATTTATACAGAGCGAGTAGATAAATGCTGAGGGCTGTTTCTTGAGAGTGATTGATAATGTATAATATTTACTGGGGGCGAATTTCATTTGCCAGAGGGATACTCATTGTTCGAGGTCTTCGAAGTTGTATAGATCCTGCTGGAGGATGTGATGATCGTTAACACACTGTATTTGTCAAAATACGACTCTTATTTAAAGATTTTAAAGATATACCCATATAGGCCAAATATTGGCAAAGTAGTGACCTTTCGTAATGTCCGAATTCGTGTGGAAAATTGTTTCGAGAAATTGACTTTGAAGATGGAGCAGTCGAGTGTAGTTACTTTCGGTGGAAACTCACATTAAACAATTTGAGATATTGGCGAAACATTTTTTTTCTCAAAGATCTTTCCAAAGGCCACCTATGTTAGTTAAAATCTAAATTTTGATGAATTGGCCCACTCCAAAGTATACTATAACTGACCTAGTTAAGTTGCTAGTACAAGAAATTACCATTTATTTTTGCATGTTTCAAAACTTAAGATGTTTTGTGAGCAAAAACTGAAACGCAACAACAATTTTGATCGTGTTCGGCTGAAATCGCTAATCTATTTTTCACACAAACGTGACCGGAACCACATTGGTATTTTTTAAAACGTCTGTTGGTGTTGAATTTGCGCGACCTCAACCAAGGGGACGGAAACAGATACCACAATTTGATTTGTCACAATAATAAGAGGATAATTTGATCACGTTATCATTTCTCAATAGCAATGCTTTTGACGTAGTGTAAGTTTAATTAAAAGGCTATCCTCCGCACGCGAGCCAAAACGCACGCAAATAATATCCGGAGACCAGCCAAGCAAGAGAGCTATTTTGATCGGTGGAATTCTTCATTGCTGTGGCGTCTAAACTCACACCAAGATGCATCGAAAAATTATTGTGCTTCTAGCTACAATTGTGGCATTATCATCACCAACGAATGCTAAGTACAAGGAAGCGTACAAGGCGAAGAGTTTAATCGACTCTCTGGCCTTTAAACTGCACCTAAACCTCCAGTCTCTCCAGGGAAAACACCAGAATGCAATACAGACTCAAAAGACTTCTCTCCAACAGATGGGAGTGGTTGGCAACGAGCTACGGCTGGTGAAGAAACTGCAGAGCTTGGTGAACCAGCTGGCCCTTGGTAAACGAGGCTCGCTCGGGGCCCCGTGTGACGGCCATTTCTCTATTGTTGACTTCCAGGGCAAAAGGCCGATACGAATCGAAACAAAGTCTGCTTTGCCGGTTGGTTACACGGCTTCTTTCACAGGTAAGAGACGCCGGTCTGGTTTAATAGAAAACAACTGACTGACTACCGCGGTTGCCAGAGGAATGAGGTATAGTATGAGCGAAGTCTGTCCTCTGGCACCAAGGGCACTCACTGACAGGAACTCTTATTCTTGCTTTATATTTCAACCCTTAAAAAGAGATATATATATAATGCCTCTGACAACATCCACTGATACAGTAGACCTTCACAAAACACAAGCTATATGTTTGAGCTTGTTTGACTAAACTAACGCAATTTCTAACTTGGATTAAATACTAACATTGACTACTGAAATACTAACATTATCCTAAGTCTGAATTGAAACGAAAGTCCCTTTGGGGTATAAAGGTTTATGAGGAGCGTGTACGTGTGTACGTGCATAGCCGCCTCTTTGGGTCATTCAAGTGGTATCTCTGTAGGCAAATATGATAAATGGGGTCAAGTGATAATGGATGAGAGTGCTGACATATCATGCGTATAGCCGCCTCTTTAGGTCATTCTAGTGGTATCTCTGTAGGCAAATATGATAAATGGGGTCAAATAATAATGAGAGTGCTGAAATTTTGTACGTATAGCCGCCTCCGCAATAGCCTATAGAGTTACTAAACTACCAAAGCTGCCTGCTGATGAAGCTATTACGTGCTCTAACAAATCGCGTTCACAGGAAAACCCTTGCTGAGATTGTAAAACCTGATCCGGTTTTGCTGCAACATAATTTCATGTATGACTTTCATAGCTACTTTAAATATTTCAACAGGAATCGAACAGGACATTTGGTTTGATTAACTTTTCCATACTGAATTAATAACGATAACTTTCCGTTGTTTGCAGTAAATCATCGAGCACTAGTCGATAGTGGTCTTGCGCAATCCAGTGGCAATGATCTCCGCGTGTACTATCAAGAAAGGCTGGACAAGGAACCAGTCCAAATAGACCGAGCAGTGAGTGGACTGGGTACAACTTCGGCATCAATCTCCTTTAAGCTGCAGCAACCAATCACCAGTAGTCATGTAGATAACGACAGCTACGCCCTTGTTTTTGGCAGCAACACCGCTGGCCAAGCAAACGGAAACTTAGAAAAGGTCTACGCTTTTCATGACGATTTCTCAGACAGCAATCTCGATAGAAAATGGATCAGAAACTGGGGCAAGTGGTCAGTTAAGAAAGGCACGGTTTATGGAGAAACTGGAAATACAGGGGAAACTGGAGAGGTTGGAATTTACGTCAAGAATGGCAACGAATGGAAAGATGTGGAGGTGGAGCTGGACATGATGGAGACTGCTACAGGCAGCGAGTTTCCTGGTCCATTTCTGCGAACACAAAACCCGAGCATTTCCGGCACGACTGGTTGGTGGTTCGAGTATTGGACAAATAACGCAAGGTGCACCATGAGGCCCTTTCAGAACAACAAGGACGGGAACTGGAGGTACAATGCCAACTTACCTAAGCCTCTTAAAATCAACACGTGGTTTCACTTCAAGTATCAAGTGATTGGAAACACGTTCTCTCAATGGGCAAATGGAAAACTGATACAGGACAATATTCAGGTGGAGAAAGCCTGGATGATACCCAAGGGAACACTGGGTCTTGGTTGTCATAAAGACGTTGGCGGGTGTAGGACATACTACGATAACATTAAAGTGCGATTCCTTGTTCCCTATTCTCCACGTGTTGCCCTGGGAGACATCTGTAAACTCCATCACGGCAGCGCGCACCTACTTGGCAGGAAAAAGCTGCCGGCAGACTCCTGCAAACAGATCCACGATGCCAGTGTTTTTGGCGGGAAACCCAGAGTGAAAAACGGTGTGTATTGGATCAAGACAGACCTGCCAGGTAACAAGGCCGTCGAGACCTACTGTGACATGGAGAACGGCGGCTGGACTCTAATTGGTAAGATTAGCGGCAGTGTGGGAAATATTTACGATCAGTGGCTGGTGAAGAACAAGAACTTGGCGATGCTCAAGTCGCCACAATTGACCTCAAGTAACAAAGTCGCCTGTATGGACGCACGAGTCCTCGCAACAGTACACGCCAGTGATATCATGTTCTCCAGTGGCGATAACGCTAGGGGAATCGGAAGCAAGTGGGTCCGCTGGGAGCTCCCCCAGGGGAGAGATGTTAATACCTTTTGGCGCAATTCTGTTGGGTACCGGGCGGTGAAGGCGGTAGCTCAGGTGGCTGTTAAGGTGGTCCGATGGAGCGGTGGTGTGGAGGTAGGTGGCGGAAACGAAACATCTTGCGTTGCTATTGGCATCGTTACAGGGCCTGTATCACGCTATCGCAACGTCACAGTAACACAACTCTAACAGTAAATACAACTATATCTATGAATGCAACAGTGACAGTAACTGGAAAGGTAACAGTAACAGTACTAAAAAAAGTAACATCGACAGTAGTAGTAATAGTAACAGTCAAGCAACAGTAATAGTAACAGTGGCAGCAACAGTAATAGTAACAGTGGCAGCAACATTAATAGTAACAGTGACAGCAAAGGTAAATCACCAATAAAGTAACAGCAACAGTAACATCAACATCGACGGTAACACCGACAGTAACGGTAAGAAATAGTAACAGTAACAGCAACAGTAATTTGAGAAACAGTAATTAGTGATTCTTGTGTCAATCTAGACAACTTTGCCTAGCTCTACTTGCAACCGAGAACTGACTCAATTCAAAATAATTAATGGAACCTTCTCATACTCGAATTTATCACTCCAAAATTTCGATTTTTCTCTCCAATGCTATTCTCAAACAAACAAACAAACAAACAAACAAACAAACAAACAAACAAACAGTATTTCCAAGCTAAAACAAGGTTACATTGACCTTTTTCACTTTTATAGGCTAAAATGACTATTTGTGGAGTTCACATACACACACACACACACACCAAGACCTATACTGCAAGACCCCCACCCGCGCTCTCTTTTTATTTAAAACTACTGGCACAATCAATACTATATTTTTGGTTTTCCTCTGCAGACGTGTTATCAAAACAAGTACGGTATCAGCCCCATGGCAGTGTTTGGGGGCGCATATCCATCCACGAGCTACAACACAGCAGGAAACACCCGAGGTAACGACAACTGTATGGGTGTCGGGGTACTACTCCCTGGCGCCTCTACTAATGGGTGGACACAGAACGGCAACGGATTCGACAGTCCCGCCAGTAATACGGACTGGCCAAACAGTGTATACAATAAGGTCACAAACTACCTCACTGTATGGCTCAAATAACTTGAGTTGAATATAGCCTTTCCGAAGATACTTATGTAGGGTCCTGCTGCGAAGGAAAATAAGCGCCTTTGGGAAGGCTATTTAAACCGAGATTGTCTCTGACAGATTTGAAATTCCGCAATCATGTCACGCTTTGCACCAAATTTTCTGTAACAGTTATTTCACATGGAATCGTTGAACTGCTTTATAGAACATAACGCTATTAAAAGTGCTGGTTTTAAACCGTTAAAAACTAAGAAGCTACCTGCATGGTTACTTCACTGTGTGAAGCCACGAACTCGTCCAATTTACTCATTGACCCTGAAAGCCAACTTTGGAAACAGTGGTCTAAATCCCATGTAACTAAAATCGATTTTGTTTGTCTTGAAAATTAGTTTGGTGTTAGCCAATTCTAAAACAGTCAAACGTTTCAAAAGTTGACATTTTTTTAATTGAGTACTTAATGTTTACAAACTTAGCAGAGTCATTATGAAAACCAGGGCTCGAATTAGGAAAGAAAATTAACTGCAATTTTAATTTTAAACTGCAAACAAATTATGTCGTTCCACAAAGTAAGTGATCGCTCTGTAACTGATCGTTTGTGTTTTGCACACAACTTGCATCTCATGTTTGAAACAAAAACTACATTTTTGAGCGTGTCACTTTCCACGATTTCTAACCAACCAAATCCCCATTTCAAAAACAGTGTTTTTTTTTCACTGCTTTCTGGTTCGCTGTCATATCATAATCAAGACTCACTTGTACGTGGGCGCCCTTTTGTTTTCTGAAAATGAAATCGAGGCTCTGTTGTCACAGTAGTCAGTTGGCCTGGATATTTTGCGCCTGCATTTGTGCTCATACAAAACATGCAAATGTATGCCTACAGTTCGAGGAAATTATCAGAAAACATTATTTTTGTGTATTTTCCTAAAATGTTACTCAGCTCAGGCAAACGTCAGTGAAAGAACAAATAAATGAATGAATGAAGACAGTAAATTAATAAAGTCCATAAACGAGCCCGTACATTTTGGCCTCCAATTCTATTTTCGTTTTGCAGCACACCTTTTTTCTCGCCTGTAATTTCCAAAATTTGGCCTGTATTTCGTCTCTTGCAGACCGCTATTTCGAGCCCTGAAAACCTTATGTGAAAATACCGACAACACGGCAAGGGTTGATGCCCCAGGTGCCCCAGCGGTACAGCTTGCCCAGAGACTCGGTGAAGCATTGAAGGGTATGGTTAATATTTTCCTCTGGCGTGGAGGATATACAATTAAACAACAAAGTTCTGAATATTACACAAGTAGAATACTGTAGTGGCAACGCTTGCTGTTTCTCTTTAGTCGCTAAATGCTCCAATAAACACATGTCTGTGACACAAACATCACAATAGACTTTATGTTGTTGTACTTAAAGCGCGTATCACAAATTTTTTTTCTCTGTCCGATCTGACATTTGAAACGCCAAAAAAACCCCAAAAAACAACTGCGAAAAAAAAGCAACTGCTGAATAACAACACTCATGGTACGGTGGAATTTATTCGTATCGGCCTTTGTATCACATGCACATGGGAGAACTAAGATTCGCTACATTTTTTAAAATGCAGTATAGCCTCACTTTCATTGCGGTGGCTGAACACAGTTTTGACCGTTTCTGAGTAGGTATTATTCATAGGGACATGGGAAAGGTAACAGCTATGAAACCCAAACTTGGCAAGACTGAGAAAAATGCAATAATAGAAGTTTAAGTTGTTTAGGTTTTCGTGTAGATTTTGATTGTTTCCATGGCAACGTAGAAGCTTCGAAACAACACTAAAATATCACTTTTGCTAAGTTAACCAAAAAATTGATGAATTTTTGCATGATTTCACTCGAGATAACGGTTCAGTCACTAAAAGCAAAAAATTAAAATCTGATATTTGGAGGAGATCGGCAATGTAACTCAATATGTAGCGAGCCTTAATTTTGTAAATAATTACATATAAACAAATAAGTGTCTGTCAAAATCATGTGAAATTAATGTCATGAAAACGCAACGGTCTCGTTTACATGTGTGCATCTTAAAATAAGAATCTAATGAGTAGTTTTTTCGCAAAACAGGAAAAAGTGAAATTTTTTGGTCGTATTAGATCTGTTGCGTTGCCATGGTAACGGATTGAATCACAAATACATTTATGCCTAATGGCTCTCCTGATGATGTATTTCAACTGTACCAAATTTGGGCTCCTCAGCTGTTGGCACTGAGACGTGATTTCAGTTTGTAGTACAGATACTCAAACATTTCACAAAACTGTCTTCAGTCACCTTAAAAGAAATTGTCTGACGTCAACATCCGGGTGTTTGCACGTCGTACATTCTCATATAGACAACATGGAAGCTGTTCTCGAGACAACAAAACACGAACTTTGAAAAAACGACATTTGTATCATTTTATATTAGTGTGCAAAATATTGGGATCCATTGCATCATTTACGAATAAGGGGCCAACGGAATATCGAAATGCTAATATTCAACGCCCCCTTGACGCCAAGGACTTATCAACCATCTCCGTCCCCCAGTCTTTATGTCCAATATATTTTTTAAGTATTACTGGTACACACACGTGTAACGTATTTCTTTAACGTCCAATCGTACCAGGCAAACCCTCACCCCTGCTCGCTGTTAATGTTTCGATTTCCCGATGGTCCTTTAGTTAAAAAAACACTTACTTATTGAGTTGTATTTCGTAATCTCGTTGAGCCAGCTGCTTCTGGTAGTTCTCATTGGCCAGATGGTGTTTCTCGGCGATGTGATGGCGCCGCATCACCTCCTCCTCCCTGGGAGACGAAAAGCACTGATGACTGGATGGAACAGGGTTCAAAAGCAGCTATGAAAAACGCCATTTCTCCATAACCATGTATAATAATTATTTAGATACAGTTATTTCAGTGTGCGCCATGTGATAAAACTGCACAAGTCCGAAGCGAAAGCTTCAATGCTTTTTACCCTTAGATAAATATATGAGCACTTCCATTATCACCATTATATAGTATCTAGTAGTTGCACTTGCGAACAATAAGTAAGCCTATTTTTCAAGAATAACTCTTGCGTTTCAAAACATTCTTTAAGCCAAACATATGACAGTTAGTCTGTCGTCAGGCTTGTGAAACATTTTCTGTCAACATCTTGTGTAAGCTTATAGAACGTATTTCGAAGTTGAATGAGAGAACAGATACAAGCAGTCACACAGTGGAAGACTGGCTTCGAAAACGGCAGAGTTTTGGTGTCTGCAACTTGGTGTGAGTGTAGATGTTTGGCTGTGTCATGACAAAACAAATATCAACTCAATGCAATATAAACTTCTGATCCTTCCACACATGATTACCTAGCTAATTTAAACCAAAAGGCGTTGCTTCTTACTTTGATCGTTGGACAACGTCCTCCATCTTGTTTGCATGTTGAAACTTCGCTGTTTCGTTACGAACTTGAAATTTCTGAGAAAACATGACATCGTGAGTGTTAAACGGGCACAGGGCCTAAAGTTCTGATCATTTTCCAGGCACATTTGTGCGACTAGTCTTCAATTTTCAGGCGAACAGCTTAAATTTTAGGCGCACAACTAAAAATCTTAGGCACACTGCTGAAAATCTTAGGCGCACCGCCCCAGCATACAAATATTTCACAAACAGTGTATAATTGAAAATCGCTCACGCTTACTGCCTTCGTTTTGCAACATGTTATATGAACCTGAAAACACCTGACAAACTGAGACACATACTCAGGAGTTGACCACGCAGAGCTACACGGACATCAAACAAACAGATGAACGCTTTACATGGGTACGTTTTAAAACTAAAAAGTTTAAAACAGTTAAAAAATCGTGAATATTATGAACAAAATTTATTATTATATTATTAATATTAATATCATTTCAAGAAACGTACGATTTGGTTTCTGGCTGCCCGCATGTTGCGTTTCTTGGCCGCCTGCTCGTGTTTGTCCAGGAGGGACAGATAGGTCATGCTTCGCTTCATTTCCTCCTCCTCCTCCTTCAGCCTCTTGTTTTGCTCCTGTGACCAAACAGTGCACACTCAATCTAAATGGAGACTTTGATCTCTTTTTTAGACCTTCACCTTGAATTTATTTTACAAATAAATTCAAAGTAGCTGCTTAACCATTCTGTGCAACAGATCCATGAATAGAATAGAATAGAATAGATGCCTTTATTTAAACTTAAAAAATATGTAAAACCTCAGGGTAGTCCCTTCAGGTC
>JAOEHT020237948.1:0-18998 GCA_025448195.2 Parazoanthus atlanticus | reverse complement strand
TTTTTTGACCGGTAATATTTTTGCAAGCAAGAATTCACGGTTACGATATTCCGCTTCGGTAGTCTGACAAAAATATTGCCGGTCAAAAAAAATTGTGGCAATTTCATTGTTCTCAACTGGCTTCGTGATTGGCTAATTTGTAAAAAAATTGTTTGGGTGGCCTTGGTTCGTGTAGTCCCACTGTAACTACACTGTAGTTATTAATCAAGAGCGAGGTCTGTACAGGAAATATCAAACTGAGGCCTTGCGGTATTGACTGAGCGATATCAAGGTCAATGTGTCAAGGCTGAAGTTTGATATTTCCTAAAGACCGAATGTTTGAGGTTAATAATGTAAGTATTTTATTATAATTATGGCATTTTTTCTAAACATGACAATAACATAATGCAAGCAGAAATTCTTTACTTTGCACATCCAGTTATGCAGGCACATAGGTCATTAACAACAACCCATAATGCCTATGGGCATTGCAGGGGATCCAGACCACTCAAGAACCAATCAGAATGCGTGAAGTATCTTTGCGATAATTCTACAATAAATTAAGTACTGTATAACTGCTGCATCAAATATTCTTGGTTGGCAATGTGACGTCATGAAAAAATTAAATTATTTTATAACTATGGATCTTATGAAGTTGTGTCTGTGTATCAAAGCTATACACCTGCAATATGGCCGCCTCATAATTTTTTCTGTAAATCCATGTCATGATAGCTTCACCATATCTTGGATACCATATGGAATGCAATCCTGCTCCAAAATTTCGCCAAGTTGTGTATTTTTTCAGCCTCATAAGCTCAGAAACATTTAATTTTTCCTTGTTAAAAATAAGTACTTAATTATGTATTGTTAATGCCAACCAAGGGTTGCAAATAATATTTTATAATTTGGATGTCTAAATTTTCAGTGAGGATAGTTTTTCAAAAGTAGGTGAATTGCATGCAACAGTTAAAGTTGTGATTCTACCCAATAAAGTTTGATCAGTTAGAATCAAGATTGTACAGTATTGTATGAAACCTGGAAAATAGAGTCAGGTTACAAACCTTTAAAGCTTGTTTACATGTAACAGATAACAGGTGCTATGGGAAAATTGTTCCAAACTTAGAAATCAACCGGGAAAAATGCTCCAGCTTTTTAAGGAGCTGTGCAAAGAACTTTAGTGTAACTTTCGAGTGACATGACCAACAGTTCATGACTTTAATTTGAATATGTTTGACTTGCAGAGAGTTTGAAGGATCTCATAAAGTTTCTGCGAAGTGATGACACAACTTGTGAAATAAGAAGGCAACTTGGATACTCTGAAGTACTTCAAAATGTAAATACAATTTTTGTTGTCAGGTGTACTGTAATTTACAAACTATCCATATGATAATTTAAGAAATTATTTTTTAAGCTTTGATATAAAATTTTCTTAAAAATGATATTAATTAAGGGACTGATTGAATTCTTATATTATATTATTATGGCCACAACTATGATGAGATTCAAAAGTGGTATTTTGACAGCCACTGTAAGACTGTAAAACAAGGGAGATGGATTGAATACTAATGCAAAGACTGAAAGGCCTTGATCATTGACTGATCACTGTTTTTGTTTTGTAAACTGCACCTACACTTCCACAAAACAAGATCAATGTGATATTTTCACATATCTATTATATATAAATAAATAAATATATATATATATATATAATTATATATATATATACATATATACATACTAAGGAAATGTTTTTCCTATTGCATAAAAGTGCTCGACTATAAAGGAGCAATCTTAAAAAGTAAAATGGAAAGTTATAATGGTTGCGTAAAATTCACTACAAATTTGTTTTGAGAGACCGTTAGGTACTCTCTCATTGGGTGAAGCTGTGAGTTTGTTTGATTGATCGTATCAACTTCCTTATATGATCTGTTGTTCACATTTATATAATTTTTATATATATATATAAATTTGAACAACAGATCGTATAAGGAAGTTGAGGATATTTCCATGGAATATTTTGCATTTGAAGATGTCTTCCTTGTGGCGTGTGACAATTCAATCATAGTAATTTGCACTGAAAATTCCAATCTCTATAGCTTGGGGCTGACTAGAACTTGAGATCAGACCTCTCAACCTCTCAGAGTCAAAAACCTGGAGATCCAATTGGAAAAACCTGGAGATTTGTCTGAAAATATGGAGATTGGGTGTAGGCCTGGGAACTAGTGCAACCACTACATGCAACAACAACAACAGCGGTCAGAGTTTTGCTCACCACCTCTCGTTCCAGTTTTCCATGGACATAGGAAAACTAAAAGACTGGGTACTTGAGTCAGTGAGGAGAGATAGTTCAAAGCGAACTCAAAATAGACAGTAATAAGTATTCACAAGTTTAATTTCCATTCTATTCAACAAACTAAGGAATATTGCACAAAAACATTCTAACTCATACAAATTTTCTAATTTCATTGTGTTTCAGCATCTACCGTGAGATTTTTTGTGACTAATCGTGAGACCATGAGATCGGCCTGAAAACTGGGAGTCTCACGGCAAAACCGTGAGACTTGAGAGGTCTGTGAGATCGTCCATGTGCGCTGGACCGAACAGTCGTTTTCTGTATTTTTTCAGAGTATTTTTAACTCAGTTTTCAAACCCACATGCTTTTCGTTCCAGTTTCAGTTTCTTTTCTCATTCAGTCACTTTTACTGGTTTACACGGTCAGTAAGTTTTAAACCCTCTCCCCCTTCTTTGTTTGGAAAACAAAACTTGTACCTCCCACCAAGGCGAAGAGGCAGAAAGTGCCCGTGGCCCATAGCTCATAAACTATTATAGGGAACAAAATGAAACTTTGAGGATATGTACAACTTCTCAATCCAAACAATTTGAATTATCTTTGGTGGACGTATGACGTCATATGAAAAAATTTAGAAAATTTTAGGAAAAATTTTGCTGACACGTCACTCAGAAACTGGTTGCCATGGAAACATGTTGATTAAAAAACAAAACTTTAACATGTAAAATTGTTCCTTAATAAATTTTAGTAAAAGTCACAAAACTTTGGAGTGTTACCTTTAATGGTATGTTTTTTAGAGAGGTTTGAATTTGGAACACTCCCCACCCCCCGTGTAAGATAGAGTTAAGCTAGCAAAACAAATTTTCATCATGCTCTAACATCTGCCGTTTTGTTATGTTTGATACAAAAAGAGGACAAATGACATGTTTCAACTTGCATTAATTTAAACAAGATAAGTATTTTTATTAATACTTATCTCGTTATTCTTTTTAAAAAGAATTTCATCTTAAGTATATTGAAGTACAATATTATGTATTGCATATATACATGAACTAATTTCGCCCTTTGTCTGACAGGATTTGGTTTCCATACTTAAGAGTTGCACTCCAAAAGAGACAGAAATATTTGACATAACCATCAGGTAATAATATTAAATTGACACTGTAAATGACATGACTGTATACTATTGGGCATACTCTATGCAAAAAATCAATTGTGATCAATGTCAAATGGGACTCTCCATTGTCTGATTACAGCTAGTAATTTGATTAACCGTCTAGCTCGTGACAGGCGGGGGATTGGGGATGGAATTGTTACAAATACTCCTTTTGGATTTCTTGTTTTGTTAATTTAATTTGCATTTTTTAAGAAGATTGCCAATCACTCAATTTACCTACATCCTTTGCCCACCTACCCTTGTACATGTACACATGTTTTTTTGTCTTTCCTAAGGTCATGGCTTTGAAAAGTTAATGATACAAATTTATTAGCATGTAAAGTTGCAATTCAGTCAATGATTGTAAAACTTGCTTAATTTTTTTTTTTTGGGGGGGGGGAGAGGGTGATATCTACGGATAGGGAATGAGTGGGAAAAGGCCACCTGAGATGGAGAGAAATTAAGTGAATGGGTCATTATTTAATAGGGACATTTGTGGAGATCTGAAAATTGTGTCAAAAATAATTTACCAGCCAAAGATCTGCTCTACATATGAGTTTAAAGTCTTGGACTAGGACATTGTATATTCTATATATGTGACCAGTAATAATACACCAGTTGCATGTTACTTTTTAAAGGATTGTCAACAAACTTCTGTTATAGTGCAACTACATGAACGAAGGCCACCTGACAACTGTTTTACAAATTAGCATATCAATAAAATTGCTACAAGAATGAATATTCCATAATTGCAACTGAAACAAAAACATTCACAATTTGATTTTGTCACTCCTGTAGTACTACAAAATCATCACCAGTCAAAAAATTTGTGGCAATTTAATTGTTTTCAACTTGACTTGTGATCATCTAATTTGTAAAGCTGAAAATGTTTGTTCCAGTTTATAAGAGGTCTAGCCATATTCTATAATTAGTTTGTTTATTTATTGGTTTATCTCTTGTCTTGGTAGGTTGATGGTGAACCTGACCCAGCCAGCTGTGTTGTGTTTTAGTGACAAGATACCTGATGACAAGACAGGTCGCCATTATTATATGGACCTTGTCACTCAACTGCAAGCTTACAAAGAGGCGATTACTAGGAGCTCCTGATAAAATAAGTCTCTCAGGGCCCTGTGATTGAAGTATTATAAGCAACTATTTCCTAGGCCAGCCAGCAATTGTGTTTCTGTGTCACATGATCAAACCCTAATAAGGGAGCCAAATTATGACACCTAAGTTCAAAATGTCAACAAGTAAATATGAGAGCCAATCCATAGCATCTCCACTATAAAATAAACAATAGCACAAGTTCCAATGTCAAATTTCAGTTGAAAGTCTTGAAAATCGCTAGCAGTTTAACAGTTTGACCAGAGCTGGTCCTTGGCAGCTGAAGTTCCATTTGACTGTTAGCCTGAGACACTACAGGTATTGTCGGAATGGGGTGAATGTCTGTATGTATGTAACTGTCTTAGTAGAAGCTTCTGCTCTGTCTACCTGTGATCCCAGCCCTAGAGTCTCAGAAAATTGGCTAAGAACCACTGGCTTGGTTGTTGTGGACCTCAGTGCCTGCCTGTTTCTTCTCACAGTATTGCTGCCAGCTTCAACTAAATTTTATATGACCTGTCTGAAAACTTTTCATCACAAGTGTCTTGTATATATGTTTCCTTCTCTTCAAGTCAGGGTGCAACACTCACTTCTTGTCCTATTTCAAGTTCTGGAAATTTTGTAGTGGTGCGGTCATTGTTGTACCTGCTTGGCTTTCTCGTGCCACCTGTTTTGTCTTCTGTTCATTGAGACTTTTGAGGGTAAAGTAGTTTGTTGGCAATTTTGTGTGAGTTCGGTAAGACATCAGCCTTTGCACTGGGCTTGCTTCTATAGCTGGGCCCTCTGTCAATGGGTTTTGGTAATCTATTTTAAGGGCTAACCAGGGATCTTTGTCATGTTGGTAAGCTTTCTTGAATTACTCTTTTACAACTATCACAGACAAATCAACTTTTCTGTTTGTGTTTGGGTAGTCTGGTGATGAAGTGACAAGTTTGAATTTCCATCCAAATTGAAACTCACACAATTCCTGACTTGTGTACTGCAATCTGTTATTGGAATCCCATCTCTGTTAAACTGTTTCTGTGGTCTTTAGAATCTGAATTACTGTGGCTGACATAGTGCCACTAAGTTCATCAACCAGGACAAAATCAGAACACAGTTCTAACTTTGATTTGTCTGGCACTTGATTCCTATTCTTAGCTTGAAACTCTGCACAGACTGAACAGTTGGTGACTTTAATTGTTACTGTAACAGAACAAATAACAACTAATGTCAACAATGTTCACCATTTTGGCACTCCCAAAACCACATGCTAATCACTTGCTGTCCCAAATGTCACTGTGACCACACTAGTGCCCAGTCTACTATACTACATTCCTTCGCTGCTTAATCTTAACCTAGACTTTAAAGTCTGGGTACTTAGCCTTCAGATGATCCTTGGCAGACTTCTCTGCCTCTCACTTCTTCTACCCTCTACTGCCTCTGGCAGATTGGTTGCTGGGCTGTTAATCTTGCTTGGCTCAGGAACTTGGCCTGGTGCTACCCTGAGTGGGGTGGCTACTGTCCTTTCTGGTACTGGTGTTTCTACTGCCTTACTCTGCTCTGTTTGACCTGCAGTAATGTTTCTCTCCGGGCTTGTTTGGTTTCCCTGTCCGCTCGACTCCCATCCGTTTGCTTCTTCCAGAGACTGATACAGGACCTGTTTGAAGTGTGCTGTGGTTCTGGTGATGGTGCTGCCATCTGTCCTCTTGCCCACTACCTGCAAACCCTTTCTGTACACCACTCTAAGTGGCTCGTCCTCGTAGGGTGGGTGACTTTGCTGTTCTGCTCCTGTCTCACCAGCACCGAATTTCCAAACTGTATGTCTTCACATATCGCTTTTGATCTGCGTACTCCATCTTCCTTTCATAGTCCCGTTGATACATCTCCTCAAAATGCAGCTGCCTGAGAATGACTGCCGCTGGTAAACAGGTGTGACACTTTCTTTTTGGAAATAACAAATCAGCTAGTGTAACCCCTGTTGTGCAGTGGGGTGTTGCTCTGTAACAGCACAGGAATCTGTGGACTTCTTGCTTGAAGTTCTGCCCACTTACCTGGCAGATACATGTATGGTAAAACTTCTTAAGAATTCTGATGAACTGCTCCGTTTTCACTTTGAACATACCGGTACACCTCTTCGGACGAATCACAATGCAGGGCCCCGCATCAGATGGCATTTTTTGCTTCTCACTTGGCATGTTTTAGTCTAAGATGGGGTGCATTTCCACATCCCCTGCAAGACTGTTGTGTGGGATTGGGATAACTTGCATACATTGCTGGAGCCTGGCCCCCTAACTTCCTAACCTCCCCATCATGCTCTGGCACTTTGGCCTCCAATTACTACCTTGCCCTCTTTGGCCACTTCATAGGCTTTACTGTAGCTAGCTCACGAACTGACTTCAAGTCTCCACTTTTCTAATAAGTTGATTACGGAACTCACCATTTTTTGTCTTTGCCCCAGACATCATGATTATAGCATTGCCCAGAGTCGCTGGGAATTTGCACAGTAAACTTTGTTCCCGGCACTTAGTCTCGAAATCCATAAAGGGCATATCCGCTGGCCACTCGATGTTAACAAAATTGTACAACTCCAATGTATTTTCACATTGTGCAGGTTCTCCTGTGCGCCCTGATGCTCCCACTGATGCTCTGAAGCCAGCCAGAATGCTGGACTTATTCCAAGGTGGCTGGTTGTCTTCTTCCGTCTTTTTTTGGTAACAGAACAAATAACAACTAATGTCAACAATATCTGCCATTTTGGCACTCCCAAAAGCACGTGCTAATCACTCGCTGTTCCAGATGGCACCGCGGCTGCACTAGTGGCAGCCCAGTCTACTATACTAAAGTGACCATCTCCTTCACCTCATATTCATTCCAGATCAAAATAATATGCCCTTTGCTTTTCACAGTCATGGAGACACTATGCCTTGGTGGCTTAAATGGACAGTTGATAATACTTTGGACGTAAGGGCCTTTGTTTTGATCAGCCGTTGATTTTGAAAGGTTGTTATTGTGAAGTTAGGTATCTTCTCTGCAATTCCAGTAGTCAAAAATCGGAATAGGAACTTCCTCCGTACTCTCGGGGCAGCTGGGTGGGAAGGTCATGTGTCCTCTTGCCACTGAATGAGTTCAGTGGCACATCTTCACAATTCCCTTTTTCAGATCTTCAATTTTGGACCTTTGTCTTTTGGGGCAACTGGTTTGCGATGTGGGCCGTGCAACCACTGGCTTGATGCTGGGATTTAGGACGAAATTCGTATTCTCAATGTAACTCAGTCCCCTGAAAAATCCTTGTATTCTATCAGAACGTTTTCCCTTGTTAAGAATCCAGTTTTTTGCCTTTCAACTACTTTGAAAAGTTCTAATTGTTTGTTTGAACCCTTTCTTTCCACTGCAAGAGTTACCTCCCTAGATCACTAGATACTAGACCGCTGTTAGTCTAATCTGTCAGTGTTCTATCAAGGGACTTATATAACCCACACACTTCTCGAAAAGATTGAGTAATTCCGGTGTTGTTGTCTGTCACCTAAATACAGCTTACTACATGTGGATGTAGGCTGTGTTCCAAGGTCAAGTGTGGAACGTATAGCAGCTGCCATTGGTGCTTATATATGCTTTCGGTTCAACCTTGTGAGGTACATCTAGTTCGTAATACAGCACCAACATGCTGCAAGGTTAACGATGAACTGCACTGCCTCTACTTTACCGTGACTTTACCTTTAGGGGTGTAAATGGCACACTATTGGCTTCCACTAATACCAGTACTCTGAGTTTATGGAACTGCCATTATTCAAGTCATCTGCCTTTTCGTAACTCAAGCTTAGATTTCTTAAGGGTGGCCCCATCCTATAACATCTTTGTCAGCTTGTTAAACTGAACACACTGAAGGGACATCTGTATTAAACAGACATTCTACTTGCGATCTTGTAGTTTGCTTCTGGAGAAGAATTAAACTGGCCAGCAGAAATGTTTCTACTTTTAAATGGGACTCATCAGAACTATTCTGCTTAATCTCCGACACACACTTGGCTCGGGAAAGGATTTAGCTTTTAGCTTCTTAGAATGCCTATTCTACCCAACAATACTTGCTGCTTTCTTCATCACTGATTACTGTTTTGTGGGATGCTTTCTGGTACTTCTGAGCTTGTTTTGCCTTTCGTGTGCAGGAATTTTCTGATAAAGTTTAATTCCTCACTTGATCCTTTCTTTCTCCATTAATTGAACTAGATCTATACATTTCAATAGCTTTATTCAGGGACAGAGCATCTTTTCTGAGTAATCTACCCTTTGAGAGCTTGTCACTGCCTATCACAAGTTTTGTCACGGATTATTTCATTCGAGAGTGTGCCAAATTCGTATCAAGAGGTAAGTTTTCTCAGTCGGTTTTCTTAGAAAACTATCAACTGTTTCTTTGGGAGTTTGTATTCAAGAATTAAGAACATACCTTTCCTATACAACGCATTTCTTAGGTATGGAGTACCCTTTGAGGCTGCCAGGGCTTCAGCAACTGATTTCGTCCTGTTCAAGGTTAATATTTAAGAAAATATGCAAAACCTCTTCCCATTACTGATCTTAAAAGTCGCCACTGCTTAAAAGACTTCCAGTTCCCAGTTAAGTCCCAACGCCTGCCATATGTGTTGTGCTTTGGTAGGGCAAAGTTCACCAGGAGAATGTGCATGTTAGCACTGCCAGTACTTGCTTGCTATGGATCTGCCATATTTGTTTCCTTTTTCATGTATTTGCTCTACACTCATGGGGTGTATTTTTACTCGGGAATGTTGAACACTTGCTTCATTTCAATCATCCAGTTTGTGTGCCAAAGGATAAATTGTCAACTTGTGACACCATGTTGGATTTGTTACAAGCAACTCGCTCAACAAACTAAAACTATGTCAGTCAGCCAGCCAGATAGCGTATGTGACCATGTGTATTGGAGTTTAGTCTGAACACCTGAACACCCGATAGACTTTGAGAATTCTACCATCCCACTTCATTTTTCATCACTTTATTTTAACTATCCCATCACTATTAATTTTGTTAGTTTCTTATAACAAAACCATAAATAAAATCTTGATCAATCTGGCCTGTGAATTATATTTAAAATAGTATTGTGAACCTTGGTGTCAAGATAAGCAAAATCGTACATCCTCTGAAACCTTTTGGGAGCTTGTGTACCTAACAGTGAAGAGAACCGGTCAAAGTATCAGCTTGAAGGTGAACTTTGACAAGGGGAGGGGTAGTACAATAGTAATTTTTATTTACCTAAGTTGCAGTTAAAAACTGAATCATTCTGGCTTACGTGAATTGAAATACTGAATATCTAAATTATTGATTTAACATTGATTTGATAATTTAACAAAATGAGTTGGTGACATACTTTTACAATGGAGAGGGATGGTAAAAAGAGCTTTGTACCGAGAAAAAGTCCACAGTTTTTGTATGGTAACTATAAATACGGTAAACTTTGTGTCTTCATATATTTTGTCTAGGCATTCACAAACAAAGAAATCTTTGAAGTGATTGGGAGAGAAGTTGGAAGAATCTTACAGTTGGTAAGTTTTGCTCATACTGCTTAAGGAGAAAGATCAGTTCTAGTAGTTTTACAATACGCATATTTGTTATATCTTCCCAATAACAATTCTGCTCAGGGTAAAGTAATCCTTTCAGTTGCATTTTCATCAGTGCTTCCAATAACAGTGGTTTACCCAAAGGAAGTATCACAGAAACCCATGGAGACTGACTTGTTGGTAATTTTGGCTGTTTTCTCATAATGGTACAAGCTTTTCTAATTTGGTGCATTTCTTTCCCCGAAATGACATTGTGTGGTTCCAGAAAAACTCTGTATTTCCCCCATGGAGGTTCACTGAAATTCTATGGGGGAAGGGGGTCTCAGAAGCCAAAATGTTCAAAGGAAGCTGTTGGCCTGTGCTGGGATTTCCAGTGTGGTGGGGCCGGATTACTAAGAAAAACGTCATCGATGTGCGGGGGGTATAGAAGTTTTTGGAACCGCACATTTTTAGTACTAAAACAGATTAGGTACTTTATTAAGATGTAGTTTGGCAAGAGTTCATTCCCCTAACCTGGGAACCAACGATTTTTTCAATAATGCTTTGGCCACTAGTATTCAAGTTTTCTTTTCACTGCACTGACTTTTCTATTATCTGCTCAGGTATATCACTCCAGATTTTTTAATAATTTTAAAGCTCTATTTTCCACAAAAACAGAAATTTCAAAAATATCACAATGACAGTAATTCATGATTCCTGCATGTTCAATTTCATTTTTTACTTTGTGTATCAACGATCAGTACCTTTTTCTTTACAAAATATCACATGCTTTCCAGTTGGATTGAAAGGCTCGACTTATCTCCTATTTTTCACTGGCTTTAAAGACCCTACCTCCCTCACTGCAATTTGGAAATCCTCTGATGACAAACTGGTGTATATTAAAGTGGCGTTACTAGGATATTCATTGCATTCTATTTTTTTGGACAGGAGTGGGATGACCGACAAGAAGAGGATTACCTGTTGCTTGAAAGGATTTTACTTCTTCTGAGGAATATCCTCCATGTTCCGGCTGATCCACAGGCCGAGAAGGTACAGATGTTTCCACTATAGTGTGGCTTCTTTGATATTACTGAAATTCCACTTAAGGTTTAATGTAGGTAACTATTTTCTATTTTCGTTTTTGTTCTATAAAAAGCGCACAGATGATGATGCCAGCATTCATGACCAAGTGTTATGGTAAGTACGATTGTACCAAGAAATGTAACTTACCTTACATCAATATCAATTTATTGAACAACCTTCCCAACAAAACTAAATAGTTCCATTCTTACTCCAGTTTCAGCAGGGTTCGTACGGGTCATGGAAAACCTGGAAGGTTGTGGAGATTTACAAATTCGTTTTTCAGACTTTGAAAGTAATGGAATTTTGATTTGGTTAATGGAAAATGACAATACTGTACGAAAAACACGGTTCAGTTTACTTTTATGAGCGATCTAGATGAGAGCACAAACTCGACTCAATTGACATATGGAAAGCTAGATTCCCACGAGATTAGACATATAGGTAAAGAAAAGTCTTTCTTTCCTAAAAACTACCATTTTTCTATCTCGAACTTTGCTACTATGCTGGTAAAAACGTCTGAATCGAGAACAATTTTTGGTGTCAACAAGAAAAACGAGGTCATGGAAAACTGCCAACGGTCATGGAAAAAGTCCTGGAAAGTCATGGAATTTCAGAAGGTCAGAAGAGTATAAACACTGTTCAAAGGGAAGGTAGTTTTTCTTATAGATTGTTTTAGATTTTGATGTAGGACCTGCTGACTGGAAAAAAATTGTTGAACTTTAATCCGCAAACGCTCACTTAATATTATTGATTGTTGTCGTTAAATAGGTAAGTCAGATTAAACAAGAGCTTGAGAGGTTCTCAACTCTCAGTTGTTTAGTTTCTTTTGCTGCAGTGGCTATTGCCATTGATATAGGGAAGGAGTTAGAGGACGACTGGTACTTAACTGGGTTCGTATGAATCATGGAAAACACAGAAAGTCGTGGAATTTCAACGTTATTTTTCAAAATCCAGATCTTAAACTGCATGTGAACGAGGTAGTTTTAAATAATATGCCAATTCCTAGTAAACAGCTTCCTGATCTATCAGTTTTGGGGACATTTTCAAAACTATGTTTGTCAATCCTGACTATAAACCTTAGGTATTGTTCACGGTGGGAAGTGAAGATCCTAGAACCCAAATTGCACGTGGGTAGAACAGGTGTTATTTGGGCGGCAGGGTAGGAAAGTTGTTACCTATATATTTTGTATGTAAGGGTAACCAACAGGTCATAAACTTACAGTTCCCTTATGGATGTTGCGCAGGCTTTTTTCGGGGAGAGGGGTAGTGGGTGGGGTCAACACAATACACAGGTAATTCAAAGGTTCATACCAAACCACGTTATTTATCAATAATTGACACCGGAAGTTAATTTCAAACTTAATATTTGTTTTTCCAGTGCTGAAATATAATTATTTAAATACTTAATGCCGTTTGAACTATAAGGCTACTATTTGTTTGTATGTTAATATGTTTGTCTCTTTCACGTTAGGAATATGCATGTGAATGGATTAGATGATCTGCTTCTTTATGTTGCAAGTTCTCCAGATGAAGTAAGGGGTGTCGAGTCTCTTTGTCAAATATTTACTCTCTAGAAGTTGTCATCTCTTATAATCTAATTTGTTGCAAGAGTACAGTGTAAAGACACTTACAGTTCTTGTTATCTAATCACATGTTTCTAAGGGGTCCCCAAGAAACATTATTGCTGATTTTAACCAGAAGCCTGTTTTTGTTATGATGCAAACCAGATTGTGATCTTGGACCCAAGCACAGTGTACAAATCAACCAGGATATTATAAATAAACCAAAACGAAACCCTTCATATTTTAAATCTGGAAATTGGGTTCTGTTCAAAAGAACAGAGTTCCAGTAGTTGTAAGACTTACGAAATCCAATCATGCACTCTGTTCTCTTATTTGTAGCGGCGCTGGTGCATGCATGTGTTGGAGATAGTCTTCTTGATGCTTCGCGAACAGGTTGGTACCCAAGAAAATTTTGCTTTGAAGTAGAAAAATAATGTAATTAGTTTTAACATTTTCCAAACTTCACTGCATCACTGTATACAGTGAGTCTCCCGTCCTTTCATACGAGACGTTGTTCCGTTGAAATAAACTGTATACCTGTGTTTTAGACGGTATCTCTGGTTGTTTAAATGCTCTAGAGCAAAGACACTACAGATTTGATCTTAAATGGAGTTGAGATATAATTTCATTAACACAATATGAGATGGATTACAATTCTGGACTTAGTCGGAAGTTTGAATCATAGAATGTATTAGGAGCTATTTAGAGTCATAGAATCTCAACTTTGGATTTACTTCCAGATATAAGTGAAATAAAGGTTGATTGATTGTTACGTACGTATATAATATTAAGGAGTGACAAGACTTTTCGGCCCTTCTATTATTTGTTAACCAAGTATTTTGGTTCCTTCCTTGATAGAATGCAGAAAGTTTAGCAAAGGCTGGTCATGGACGATCCTCAAGTGAAAAAGATGAAGATGCAAAGTATGCGTTGAAGTATTTGAACATTTCTCTTCTTAGCATTATTTATTGAGTGTAAAATGGCAGTTTCTAACCCAGTGTAAACTGGAAAAATTGAGGGGAGTATGTTTGCTGCTTTCCAAAGTCTTGACCTTACACAGACCTAACACTACATGTATAAAATTTGTCGTTGTCATTAATGTATGCTGACGAGGACCATACAGGTCAAAAGGCCTCTGTAACTGAATATAATCATAGCAGTAGGGTGCAGTTCTTTTAGTACTATGAAATTATTTGTTACCCCAAAATTATTAAGAAATATGTTTGAGCTTCAAACAATTCTCTAAACAAACCATTTATTCAACAACCAAGTGATAGTCAAAGGAAAATTATATTAAATGTATTTTGTTTTTGCAGTCTAAGGTAATTTCGAATAAATATGATAATATCTTTGAATTAATGCTAATTGTTATGTTAACCCACGAAAGTGCAACTAATGCATCATTTAGTTTTATGGATGTCGCTGTCATAGTTAGCTTGTAATTGAAAAGGTGTTGGTTGGGTGACTATCTTTTATGTCATTTGCAATCAATATGTAATATCTTAAAATTAATGCGGCTGGTTGTTAAAGTCCAAGGAAATGCAAAATGACAGATATATTAATCCAAGATATTGTCACTGCGACTCCATTTAATTTCATAGCAAAAGTCGCTGTCATAGTTAGTATGTGATTAAAAATATATTCAGTTGGATGACCAGTTTTCATATCATTATTTTTCGTAATGAAGATTGCTAAGGCTGAGGAAGAAGAATTCACACCGTTCTAAACTGAAAGCAACAGAAATACCAGTCCTTTCCAGATAAAGTTAAAGCCCACCTTTCCTCCACTGATCTTTTTTTATTTTTATTATAAACATGCAAATTTTTATGGGAATTCTCATCTCAGTCCTCGTTCAGTGAACAAGACACAAGTCAACACATACTTCTATTCAATGTTCTCCCAGTGGTGAGTGTTGTTTAAAACGCTCCTCTTGATATTTATTCAACTCGTAGAATTTATGTATTGTAAGCGATATGTTGTGCAGTGTTAATATTCATTTACTTATGTTGGATCATGTACGTTTCGTTAACACAACAGTCCGAATTATTTTGATTTAACAGCCAGCTTGAAATTCTAAGGACAAGAGAACTAGCAGAGAAAAAGAAAAACACAATGAAGTACTCAGGAAGGTAAGGCATGCCGGGAAGGCATGTTGCTATGATATCTCAGGTCATGCACTTGTGCCTTGTTTTACTATGTACAATACATGCAGATCTTTTTAGTTTGTGTAGAAGAAACCACACATAACAATGGACTAAACTGTTGACATTTGAACAACGAATGTTTTAAAGTTATAGCCATGTACGCAGGGTTCCCACAGGCCTTGAAAATCCTAGAAAATCCTTGAATTGGTAAGAAAAAATTCCAGGCCCTGGAAAGTCCTTGAAAATTGGTTGAGGTCCTTGAAAATCCTGGAATGGGCAAAATTTTCTACCTTCGTTGTCGAAAAAATCGAAATAAGCTGTTTGTTGAAACTATTGATGCGACAGAATGCATTTAAAACCCCAAAACAACTCGAACAGCTAATAAAGATACTTTGTTGTTATTTGCAGGGTTCGTACGCCACCTGGAAAACCTAGAATTCCTTGAATTTTTGGATTTTTCTTTCAAGGCCTGGAATTCCTTAAGAAACCGAGGGTTTTTCATAGGAACCTGGAAAAATCCTTGAATTTAAGTCTGCAGTCCACCTAGTATAATTTTTACGGATTGGTTGGGTTTTTTGACATCATTTTTAGTCTATTAAACAGACATTTATTCAAAGTTATTTTGTAAGGGATACTGAAGTTTGTTCCAAGTTATTTTTGTGGAACGCTGACGTTTTTGTGTTCAAGTTATTGCTAAATTATATTGCAGAAGTTTTCTGCAGTTTTCCTATTGTTAAGGAACATCAGAGTGCGTCAAATGAAGGAATACTGCAAGAAAGTGGGTTTTTGTGTGTTCGAGAGGGTGGGATATAACGCAATTTTTCCCGTATACCAAGACCTTGAAAAAGCTCCACAGACCTGGAAAATACCTGGAAAAGTCCTTGAAGGTCCTTGAATTTGCTCAGTAAGGTCCTGAAAATCCTGGATTTCATAACCAGTTAAGTGTGGGAACCTTGTGTACGACATATTTGTCACTCAGCAAAGAGTTTTTATACTAGTAAGTTTATTTTAACACGAAATGAAGGTAATGATCTCTTTATTTGTATTTGTACAGTCTCTGGTCTTATTTTCAAAAGTTATAAATTGTGTTTCGCGTACCTTGACGGCCTCCTTGTTGATGAGAGTCACAGTTTGTTTTCATGTAACCTTAAGTTTACCGACTGTGTTAAAATACCTGTATTAACATTAGAGCCTATGTTAAGACGACGCCATTATATAAAGTTACATGCTACAAATGCGACAACACTCTTTCATAATCACTACCTTCTCCTCAGGAATTCATGGCAGTGATTTGATTCACTGAAAGCACAAAGTTTCAGTAAACCGGTATTTCTGGCTTTAAGTATTACCTTTTCTCAAGGCTGTTTTAAAGGTCTTGATTTTATGCGAGATCATAATATGATCAAGTATCTGCAAGTATAACGGTGCCTGTAGGAAACCAGTTTTGTTCAAACGTTTTCTCGTCCCTTCCCTCTTATTATTGTTGAGTGATTTCGAAATTTTGTTCCAGACTCGACATCAGTGCTAGGTATTTTAACTGTACATGCGGCAGGTGGGTGGAATTCGATTTACAACAACTTTTCCAACAGCACAAACCTGATGATTTGCGTTATTAAACGTTTGAAATTGTTTAACATCGTCAGACATATTTGCAAAATAGAAATTTCGGAACTTGTCATCACCAAGTCATTAGAGGTATTTATAGGAGCAAAATTTAACAAAATTTAACAAAGTTTATTTTTTAGACATTCCAGGTTTGGTGGTACATTCTATGTGCAGGGTATGAAGGCCATTGACCGAAACAACTTTATTTATCACAAGCCTTTGTCAGGTATGATGCAATCGTTGGTCCTTTAGTTATTATAGATGTTGCAGTTAAGCAAATAAAGATTCCCCAATTGTCAAAGACAAATGGTAAAGAAACTACCAAAGCGAAACGTAGAGAACTACCACTTTGCATTTGTGCATTTTGAAGGAAGTTACTCTACTGTGTTGTGAAGTATGTCATTCTTTCACTAAATTTATTGTAGCAGGTACGGTAAATACGGAACAGGGTTACACTTCTCCAAGCTTGTATGACTAGCCCTCGGGCTAGTAATATTAGAAATTGTACTAGCTCTGAACAGGGTTTACTGGGGCAACTTTGAAGGAGACTTGAACAGTATTGACAAAATGGCGTTCTTGGTTGAAAACTGGAAAGCAAGTCACAAAGTGAAACAATGCACGAACGATTTTAGTACGCTTTCCAATGTATAAAGCAAGACAAGATATAAGACTTTTAGTTTAGTGTTTTCATTAAAACAAAAATATTAGCAACACAGCTAAAATAGGCACTTGTACAACTTGAATTTTCGTACTAGAGCTTACTAGCCCACGCGCTATTAATCAACAAATTTACTGGCCCAGTCCAAATTTCACTAGCCTTGGGCTAGCTGGCTAGTGGAGAAATCAAACCATGCAGAACGTTAAAGTTTGCAACCGTAAAGGGACCTTTAAGTCCGACACACACGTCTCAAGACACATGTAAGATAGTGGTGATAGTTGTGGTCCCTTTTTTCATTCCCATTCCCACCAACATACAGTAGATTCTTTTTAGCTCAACTTAGGTGTACCGAAATTTTTGATATCATAAAGGGAAACCTTGTTTTACTGAGACATTAAAGTTCAGTAGATTTCCAGTAGCTATCTCGGGCTCCCACTTTCTCAAACAACGTTTTGCTTCCCTGGAGTGGTAGAGAAAAAGAGAGTCTACTGTATTTAAATGAAAGTTTTCATATTTCTGAAGATTTCTTGTTTGTTGTTGTTGATAAAAGGTTCATGTCACAGCGTGTTGTGTTTTTGTATGCTTTATATCAAACGCCGCACCTTGGTCTTATGAGAAATTTAATTAAAGAGCTCGAGACAGCCTGACCCAAAGACCGGGTTAAAACATTTACTGTTAATGACATAGCCCCTTTCAGTGTACGACTGTAGATATGATTTCAAGGTGTGTTTTAAAAGAGAACGTTAGATAAAAACGTTTTTACTGACTGGTAAAACAAATTTGTACAATAAACATAGGAGAAAGATATCAGCATTTTCTCCATTTGTTTTGTAGAAATCTAAGTTTGGTGAAATCTGATGACCTATGAAGAAAATGTTAGATATCTGCAGATAATTGTTGGGGAGCATGGGAATGCAGATAGAAATTTTTACTTTTATTTAACTGGATGCCTTCTTATGTTGCAAAGCACAAAGACTTTCTGGGAAATACTATTATAAAGGCTTACATTTTTTGTGTTAGTCAAGTCCTAAACAAAATTGTAAAAAAAAATATCTTTTCAGATGCCAAAAACATGACCTTCGATACTGACAAGACGCGTCCCAGAAGACGAAAAGCACAAATGGTTGCCAAGGAAATGGATGTGGAAAGAAAGTCCACCTTAAGTATCAGGTATGTTGTAAGAAACTTTGCTACGACTTAGCTAGACTTTTTAGCCTTGAACAAAAGTTAATATTGTAAATGTATTTAATCCTAAAACAACTTTTTACGTTTTGCAGATTGTATCTCAAAGAATTCTGTGCCAAATTCCTGGAGCATTGTTATAACCCCCTACTCAACACTGTTAGAGTAAGTTTTACCTGAAATCTATTAACACAGAGTGGACCACTTTTTCTGATCCAACAATTGGTTTGTTGCAATAGAATTCGCCTAATTCAAGAAGGTTACTCCCCAAAACATAAAACATGAAATGGGAAATTGAACACCTGAGCAATGGAGTACTGATGAGTGCTCGTGTATTTCACACTGTTGTACTGCATCATTTAGGCTCTACACGTGCACGCATACTTTAATTGTATTAATCATTTACATGAGAAAATTACTGGATGCCTATTGGTCAAGAGCTGTGCAGTTATTTTGTAATTCTGTGCAAAAAAAGTGTAGTTCCGTGCATAACGTGTCATTCTTTGCAATTACAAAGTCATTTTCTCAAGTCTGATTGGACGAGAAACAAGCCAATAAACCAATCAAAATACGGCTGCAAAGGAAATAGTTGACGTGCGCGCGCGCGTAAACATTTTCCCGCCACTTCGTATTGTTGGGTGTTAAAACATGGAACTCTCTAAATGAATCGTACAAAAAACTGTCAACATCACAAATCAAACAAAAACTCAAAG